>JANHGD010004015.1:75941-90065 GCA_027560375.1 Imantodes cenchoa | reverse complement strand
ACTTCCAGAAACACCACGTGAGGGGAGCTTATTAGAAGATTGGATTGAGATCAAGAAAAAATACTATATTAAAACTCCAAAATGGATATCTCCTATTGAAGCAACAATTTACCTGAATGTTTTAGATTTGGACAAAAAAGTGACCTACAAAGATCTACAAAATAATCTTAAATCAAACAAGATTTGGCTTTAATTGGAATAAAAATAGATTGGTGGCCATACCTGCAAATTCAATCTAGATATAAAAAAGATATGTCACAATATGGATTTCAACAAGAATATCAAGAACTGGATAAAATCTTAACAGGAACTGACGATAAAATGATATCAAAAATTTACAATTGTCTACTAAAGTAAAAATGGAGGAGGAAATAGTAAAAGAAGTAACGGTGATTTCGGCTCAAAATTTCGGTTATACAATTGAATTGGAGCACTGGGAGAAAATTTCGGATCAAAATTATAAACTCACAATGGCAGCATCTTACAAAGAAAACATCTATAAAATTGTATAATAAAAACTATTTAAAAAGTCATAGATGACAAAGATAGAAAGCTATCGTTTAGGAAGAGCCTCTGAAATTGAGTAAAAATCTACACATTGGCTACTCTTAATTTAGACTATGACTAAGCATCTTCTAGCATGAATGTCACCATGGCTTTGCTAAGTCAAGCACACATTATGCAACAGCACTGTCTTTTTTTCCAGTTGAAATGAAAAGATTAACCTTTGTAATTGAATCTTGCATATGTATAATGCATAGACATCTTGCAATATTTATATTCTGTATGATTTTTTAACTGCAGAATTTCCAGCAAAAGAGGAACATTAATTTTTACATTATTATTAGCAGTTGATTTAAAAAAAAGCAGAGGGGAGCGGAAAAGGAAAAGATTGAGACAGGCTGATTAATAAAGAGTAAGACTGGAATGTAAAATAGGTTATTGCATTTATGAGACAATGTATGTTTATTGATGCATATTGAAGGTATATGTGTTGTTGTATGTGACGTTAAAGTGGAAAAAAATAAAAAAAAATTACAAAAAAACCCCTATTACATTCAAAACCTTTTCTTTATTGCTAGACATCTTTTATCAATCCCAATGGCGGATTTCCCTAAAAAATGTTATTTAGGGGGGAAAAAGTTAAAATTCGCCATGGCTACTGAAATCCTAATATTTGCATTAAAAAAATCTTCCCAGCAGTACATGCAAAGTATCTTGCTTTTCTCTAGGACTCATACTAAATGTATTTGAAATCTGCCAGCATCATTTTCCCTCTCTTGGAGAAACAAATGCATCCTGATCATTGTGTTATATTGTGTTAGTCAATTTTTAACTGAATACCAATAAGAAATGGCACTTCATATGCACTTGGTGCATTCTAGTCAGATACCATCTGCCAGAAAAGCACAGTACAGTTCTGAAGCTTGTTACAGAAAACTTGCTTAGGCTGTAATTAAAACCACAGTAAGAACTTGATTTGTTTATGGAATATGCAAACAAATGTATTTGTTAACTACAATCATGCAATGAGCTAAATACATTTTTAATGGTGAAGCTACAGTGTTCTCCTAGAATATGCATTGCCCTTCTGCACTATATATTCTTGCTGTTAGAATATTATTACTGTGAACCCAGAATCAAAATCATGACAGCTATTTCTACACTAACTACTTGGTTCACTTTAGTTCTTTGGCTACAACAAAACACATCCATTCTTTTAACATTAAAAAACTCAGCTGAGATATTTTTTGAGGCGGGGGAGACACCAAACGCCTTAGCCTGCTGTTTTTATTATGCAGAGTACGATGTTTTTCAAGATAAATTTTAAGTTCTCTGCCTTTGTTTAAAAATAATAAATTCCTATGCTGCAATAAGTGTGATTTTAGAAGTGCACTCCAGTTCTAAATTGCGTTCACTGTAAAACTCATGTGTTGTCTAAAAAAGAAACTTAGATTTTTTCCTGAAGAATTCTACTTGAACTTCTATTTATCAGATTTCAAACCATGCAACATATTAAGTTCCCCTTAACTGAGTGACAGCCCTTTAATCAAGACTACAACTTCAAGACATAATTTCTATACACAATATAGAAACAAGCAAATTAATCTTATCAGCTTTTCTTAATCATTCTTTGTACACTTGTCAAACAAGCAGGATCATTCTCTAGATAATGCCAAGCACTCAATTACTGAATATATGAAGAAGAGATAACTTTACTGCTTACTCTTTTGGCCAACATTCAGGAGCTAGGGCCACTGGTGGCACAGGGGTTACAATACAGTATTGCAACTAATTCTGCCCACAGTCTGGAGTTTGATCCTAACTGGCTTCAGTTTGACTCAGCCTTCCATCCTTCTGAGATCAGTAAAATAAGAAGTCAGATTGTTGGGGGCAATATGCTGACATTGGTAAATCATTCAGAGTTCTGTAAAGCACTATGGAGTGGTATATAAGTCTAAGTGCTATATATTTTAAAGTAAATGAATATGTAAAGAATATGTAAAGACTTCTCTCTTTTGTTTGGAGGATTAGTGACATGCCAGCAGAATCAAGTTAAGCATTTTCCCAATGTTTAACATATCAAACCCAAAAGGTTTGCCACCACTGATTTAGTATGTATTTCCTTCTTTTGCTCATAGTTGGTACCAAGTATGGAAGGAGCCACATGCTTTTAAATTTGTTTTAAGGAGGTATTGGGCTGTTTTTTCTGAATACTTCTACTCATCTGCATGGATATATATTTGTTTCTCATTTTGTAGCATGTTCTAACATTCTAACAATTTTAGTAGCATTTGTTTAGAAATAAGTGTGTTAAATAGCAGGAAATCAGATTCATCATTAACGCAAGTTCGGTTTTTTAGGAGCATTTGATGCTAATGTATTGCAGGTTTTACACTATTGATTTACAGAGTAATTGTTGCCTTCACACAAGATTGTACAGAATTGTTGTCAGTTCTCATACTCTAATTTAGTTCACTAGCCATAAAAATAAATATACATACTCAGGTCAAAATGAAACACTTGTTAATGATAAATGTCAACATGTCCATAGTTTTGATGGGCACCGTTTCCTTGCATCAGGATAATTTTAAAATAAGTATAATTACATATTAGTAAATACTAAAGGAAGTATCCTGTTTCTTTTTCCTTCCCATATCTCTGCAACTGAAAACATCCAAAACATAATAGAATTTAATCATAAAGCCCTTTTGAGCCTAAATATGGTCCTATTTTCAGATGCAAGGATTTTGGTGATTAACTTGGGTCCAAATTTCTATATATTTCTTTATTCAGCTGTAGTTTTCTTTTTCAAGTTACGTGGATGAGTGAATGTACATTGCACTTTCCCACCCACACATCTAAACCAAGAGTCAAATTATATGTTATCTTGAAGATGTAGCTAGAAGCCTTTTACTAAAATATAAGCACAGAACTGATCTGCATCAAAATCCAAATAATCTACATGCATATTCCCTAACTTGACTGGGATACTGGAAGGCAGCAAAAGGTTAAAGATATTGTGCTCTCCACTCTGCTATCCAAGCTAACAGTTTAACTCTTAGATGCTAGGAAAGGGTGTCACACTAGCCACACTTAGCATAGTATGTCTTGCACAAGAAGTCTGTCTCCTTATTTATTTCCAAGCAACTAACTACTTTTCAAGTTACTATTAAATCTATTATTGACCTTAGTGTCCTTACTTAGTACAAAAATAAGTGTTTTTTAAAAACAACTGATAAATTTAGTATTTTAAAAAAACACACAACAATATTCAATCATAAAGGTTAACTAAAACTTTGGCAGGAGATGATGCAATTTTGCTGCAGGAATTCTTACCAAAAAAAAAAGAAAAAAAAGAAGAGTAACAATGCTCCAAGATACTTTATTTAACACTGTGTCCTAGAGCTAAGTTGGAATTTGATGATGATGATGGCTGGAAATTTTGAGTGACAATTTCTCCAGTATCCATCTGGAGGCTGTCAGGCTAGAAAGGGTGTTCTGACGTGTTTCATTAGAAGCATAATTATTGTGTCATTGTTATTCCCTGAGAATGCAGTACGTGTGAATTCTGGAAATGCAGTAGTAGGACTAACTTTTTCTTCTGATTTATACTATTGCTTTTGGCTGAATGCTCGATCAGGTGGGAAAATATGGTAAAATTAATAGTTGAATTGTAATATTGGTGTTGTGCACCAGTTGCGCCCTTTCCTAGAGAAGAGAGGTTGTTCCGACACTCATGCCGAGTGTAATCTCCTGTTTAGATTACTGCAATGAGCTTTACATGGGGCTACCCTTGAAAAGTATCTGGAAACTTCAGCTGGCCCAAAGTGCAACCCGGTGACCTACACTGGGTGCCCAAAGAAGAGAAACACTTTTGCTTTGCAAACTTTATTGACTACCATTTTGCTTCTGGGTCCAATTTTAGGTGTTGGTTATGATCTACAAAGCCCTACACAGGATAAGGCCAGGCTACATATGGAATGGGCTTCATTTCATTATATCAGTCCATCCCACCTGGCCAGGTAGGGGAGATATGTTGCAGACTCTATTAGTTAAACCAGAGAGCCTTCTCTGCAGTTGCTTCTGCCGTATGAGGTAAGGCAGGCACCTGATCTCCTATCCTTACAAAAAGGGGTTAAAAAATGGCTCGGCGGCCTTATATGAGGAACCAAAGGAGTGGGCAGTCATGGCATTAGTGCCATGAAAGCTCTTCTTTGCTCTGGTTAATCAACTTTTTATCTTTTCTTGCCTCCTTAAAATTTTTTTGTAACTTTAAAAAAGAATTAAAAATGTTTTAACTTGAATTTGAACTTTACTATTTTTTTATACACTGTTGTATATTTATACACTGTTGTATAATGAGAGTAACACCGGGATGTTTGGCCCCCGAAGAATGTTTGTGAGTGTTTGTTAAAATTTGCTATTTTTAAAATTGTTTTTAAAGTAGTTTTTAACTTGTTTATTTGCATTCACTGTTCTTTTACTGTAAGCCGCCCAGAGTCCCTGCGGAGTTGGGTGGCATATAAATGCAAATAATAAATAAAGAAATAAGTAAATTTCAATGATTTATTGTATATCATCTAAGTCCTTCCTTGAGAATGATGGATAGTTTAGAAATATGAAATAAAAATAAATATTCATGCATATGGGTATCCGAAGTAAGAAAACGTTTTTAGGAATGAATGGGTGTCACATGTAAGCAGCAATATAACTATAAATTGTATACCAGGATTTTGAAACTCTGTTCTGAAAAACCTAGGATTCCATGGTAATCCCATGAGATTTGGTAGACTGTAAAGGGGCAGGAAGTTTATTTGAATAAAGCCATAGCAATTTTTCTAAGATACATTGGAAAAAGCAGGGCTTGTGAATTGACATTAAAAGACTATGGTGTGTATATTTATAATAACTGATTACATTGCTTCTTGATTAAAGGTTCCACTTTTTAAAAAAAATTAAAATTTTTATAAAACTTTTTTTCTGGGGTCTGAAAGTTTGAAAAATTCTGTTAAACAGTATTTATCAATGAGAATATTTCAGAAAAATATGTTTTTAATTAGTGCTTTGAATTAATAAAGAAAAAACATTTTAATTGTTGTCTTCAAGTCATAAATTGAACATATTTTTATATTCTGAATGGCTGAAGATATATGTTAATATATTTGAATGCTTTATAAATGTTACATTTTATGAATTATAATCTCTAGAACATTTACCTCTAATATATCTATGTATCAAATGATAGGTTAGATTTATAGCTTTTCTGCATGACACAAAACTATGAAGATGTAATACAACTGAACACTTGAGACATAGTTTTTCATTTTACATCAGTTTTTTTTAAGCAAACACATACATAAATAATCCAAGTATGGAAAAGGATCTATTGGAATTATTTTCAGGTACACAGATTAAGAGGACAAACCAACAGAAAAGTATGACAAATGTGATATATATCCAGCAGACTGATAATCCTATTAAGCAAAGATTATAGCCGTTCATTATAGATTAAACTTTCTTACATAATTGCAAATAGTTCCATTCACAAACCCACTATACACCATTGATGTTTTGAAAAATACAGCTGTTCACATTTTAAATAGGACATGTGTACATCTGTAAATAAAGCCTCAAGTTAAAGATTGAAATGTTTTAGACTGCAGGGGTTACCTACAGTCAATTTAAACGGACCATGTAGTACAATTCTTTAACAAAACATTTTAGATAATGCCCAGTTTCAGTTTACAAAGAAAAGCAGATGCAAATTATATTATAAAAAGGCAAAATAGTTCCACATATGGAACATTTAAAAGGCTGATAAAATCTTTCTTTGAAAAATATGATCTGCAACCAATATTTGAAATGAATTGAAAGACCTGATCTTCCAAGACAGGTGAGCTGGCAATGGCTACCTGATACTAAAACACAAATTAGATATTAACAGGGAAGCACTTCCTTGGAATAATAGGATAAAAAGCTATTAATTTATGTTTGACAAATATTTAACCACTATAATTGACAGTCCATTGTGAACTATGGCAGTTGTATGTTTTTATTCAAAAGATCACAACCTATGTACCTGAATATTATGTTGCAATTAATCATCTATATTACTGAATCAAAGCATTTCAATTATTGCCTCAAGACCCGGAGCAGAAGTGCTTGAGCGAAAAAATGGGGAGATAAACAATAGAAGATTTCAGCATTAGGAACTTATTGAATATGTATGAAATATTTTTGGTTTCCAAAAAATGAATTATTGAATGTTAGAATTTAGTAACCAAAAAGTATCTATTGTAACATTTTGTAGTACTTATGTTAGAATTATCACTTGTAAGAGAATGGAATAATAGTTCTCATGGAATGTATTTTATATTTTGGAGACACAGGACATCAGAAAACCTAACATAATTTCAAGCCTATGAAATTTTGTACATCAACAGACTGGCCCAGTTTTCTATGAGAAGAAAACTATGTAGTACAATGAAAAATATTTTTGTATGTGTATGTTTTGTGGGTTTACATTTTAGGCGTCTTATGTAAAAAGCAAAACTGTTCAGAATTTTCTATGAAAGACATTTAGTACAAATGTTTTGTGCAATATATTGGTATGCATATATGTTTATATTTTGGATTTAAAATGGAAACCAAAAGCTAATGATAATATAAAATTATGATTCCTGCCATATGGATATCATAATAGAATTATTGTGGGTCATAAAGATTGCTGAAAACTACTATATTTCCGTGTGATCCCAAGTAGTCATCTATTAACTTGTAAAGACTTCATGAGGAATCGTGAAAATAAATGAAATCAACTGAAGTAGTTTTAATAGAGGTAGCATCAGAATTAGTTGTAGAATACAGTGCAGCTGAGAGGCATAAATATACATTGGTACAAGGCAAACTCAATTATCATTATAGACTTTACTACAATTTTCCTTCAAAAACAAAAGCCAATCTCTCCACAGTGAAATCATGTGATGCTAATGCCCTATTCTTATGCGTTGATTAACTCTCATCACATAACTCTTTCTTTCAGCATATATTTTATATAATCATTGAACATGAATCGATCTCAGAAAACAAAAAGCATTCCAAGCTTTGTACTAAGGATTAGAGCTTTTCCAGTTTCATTGATGACTGAAAAACACAGAATCAAGTGATAATTGTCTACAAGAACTCAATTTTTGAATTTTGCAGTCATTATTCAGGGAACTATTAGGTTTTTTTTGGGTATAATCTGCATAAGTAAATTATGCACGGTTCCTCACTCCAGACATCATGCTACATTTTTATTCTCACTCTGCCAGTATCTCCAGGCCTTCAGTAATGGTTACTATGCACATGGAATATTCCAAGCCTATCAATGTGAATGTTCTGTGCACATCTGGCATCATTTTGAAACCAGATATTATAGAAAGAATGCATATTTTCCCATCCTTCCTTATGTACAAATTAAATAAATGCTGTTCTTCCTCCAACTGGGAAGTACTGAATACTATGAGAACTATTACTCTTGTATGTGTGTATATGGAGATAAAGTTACAATGACTGTATATGCGTTTTAAAAGCTCACTGAACTATCCTCAGGGGTACATCTCCTTTTTATATATTACACTTCACTCATCCCATTTATGTTATCCTTGAGATGTCATACTGCACAACTCTCCTGAGTTTGCAAGTGACTATATAGTCAACAATTGATAAGTGATTAGCAGTTACATTTATGCAACAGAGGTTATCTAGGAAAAAAATAGTGAAATTCACAATATTTTAGTTTGCTTTGTATGACACAGATTGAATTTCAGGTGAGAAAAAAATAAGAACTCCTTTGCTTGTAATTTTCAGATATTGTATTAGTAAAAAGCACACTATATCTTTGTAAATAAATATATCCTATTTCTGGTATCACAGTACAATCCAGAGAAAAATACTGTCATCAGTACAACAGCATGATATAAGCTCCACAAGATTTTACATTAGTTTTGGTCTTGAATCTGGAAAACATCCTAACAGGAGAATCAAAATCTAATACACATATTAAATACTTTGCAGAACTCATTTCCCATCCCACCCTCTAATACAGTACTAACACAATTACATGAAAATGACATTACAGTATCCTCTCAGCTGAATCTATGCTTGCAATATCAGCTACTATGTGTATATCTCAGAAGTATGTGAAATCAAAAATCACTAAATAAATAAACTACCATAAAGAAAACTGGGCAGTGCTAAATTTTATATTTAGAAAATATCTCATTTTCAGAAAGAGACCACAGAGGAGAGTAGAATATGTTGTTTATCTTATTTAAATTTTGTTTGTAAAAGAAAAAAGACATATACAGGTTCAGACCTAGAGGATATTGTTAAATGCATAAATACTGATAACTGCTAAATTAGAATGGGTTTGATAAACTATAATACAACATACTGGAATAAACAGTAGAGAACATAATATTTTGGTTTTTTGAAATAGTTAAGGTGCAACATTTCTTGCTCAAAATGAATTCTTGGACATACGTTTGATAGTGACATTGCTGATATCTGAAAATATGTATCACAGAAATGAAATTTCTTTTTAAAAAACCACACGAATCAATAAAAAATGAAAAAGTAATTTAACAATACATTGTTGATTTCGCATTTTTTTGTGCTAACAAATGTTCTTCCTTTCTGAAATCAGGGATCCCCATTCTAATAAATTCAGCAAGTCTCTAAAATTAAGACATCATTCAACAACAACAAAAGAAAGAAACCACAGGGCACAATTTATCTGGCTATTCTTCTGCAGAACCCCTACTGGAATGAATGGAAGTTGTGCAATACCGACATTCCAATGAGGATGGCTGCAGAGAATCTTCCAAGTGGGCTCTGCTCCTAATTAACTATAAAGCTTTGCAGGATTTCTGCTACTCTTGGTGCCCAATTGCTTAAAATTAAGCATATCTACAGAAAAGTTTATTAGCATCAGAAAACACTCGTATTCAGTAAATTGACCCATATTCAGTCCCTTGTCTAAGGGATAGTCAACAAAGTTTTGGAAAGAAAGGTAATCAAGATATTAATTTACTTAGAAAAAGCTAATTTTCCGCATTCTTTATAAAGGTACCATTCATACAAAGAAATATTTTAGGAACAACATAGAAATTTAAAATACAGAATACAGATGATGTACTTTTGCAAAATATAGTTATTCTAATGGATTCAATAGAATGTGTATGTTAGTACCCATTGTAAAGATGAAGAGGCTGCACCGTAAGATATTTGGATTTCAGCTACTAACATATTTGAGCCATAGCTAGTACATGGTCATATATTCCTTTAGCTACCACAATATATGCTCAACGGTATGGCATGATGGCAGCATTCTATTTTGTTAAAATAATTTAGAAAACATTAACAAAATTGAACTATTAAAATAGCTCCACAGGTTACAGCAGCATGTGGAAATTTCTTCTACCTGAATTTTCTAACAAGTTTTTATTTTCTCATGCCTGTTGAAACTGTTTTTATTCTATTTCTTCAATATTTATAACTTTGAATGAGTTTTGATTTTTTTACATAGGCTGAAGTGACAATTTTTGTTATCATCAATCATTACAAAGTATATGATCTGCTTGTTGTTCCTGGTTCAGACCCTGAAAAGACATGCACTGATTAGAATAATAAAAGGCTAAGCCAAGCAAGTTTTAAGAGTCACTATTTGTATGGCTGTTAAATCCAATTACAAAAAAAAGGAAAAAAACCCCATAGTCTCTAACAATTTTGTCACATACAAATGAAGAAGGCCTGATAACACTGTGTAAACGCTCATAGAGAAACCTAATTAATATAAAAGGGTCTCACTGAACTAAACACTACCACAAAATTCCACCAGAGACAAGACTCATAGAAAATTATTGCTGGGGTCTGATCAATAGCATTTGGTTAAATCTTTGTGCT
Source organism: Imantodes cenchoa (assembly GCA_027560375.1). Classification (NCBI taxonomy): domain Eukaryota; kingdom Metazoa; phylum Chordata; class Lepidosauria; order Squamata; family Dipsadidae; genus Imantodes; species Imantodes cenchoa. The sequence goes on along the minus strand of JANHGD010004015.1, from coordinate 79,613 downwards.
ATGATGCAAATCAAAATAGGGAAATTTATTGTGCTATGGAAGAAGTACCCTGTATTAATGTGTAAATTTCCTGTCAAATTCTTATGAAAAATAAAATGTTGCTAGGAGTATTGTTGCCCTGATCCAGTCAGGGTCTGTATACATGTGGAAGGAGACTTCCATTTGTGCATACTTAGACAGATGGAAAACTGTGTACACAGATGCCAAATTCCCCTGCTTGATGTTACAGCAGAATTACTGTACTTGGGGCCTTGGACAAAAATTAAAGTACCACCTATCAATGATTTCATATCATGCAGCCAATTTAGGGTGTCTTTTTAAAAAGAATCTGTATAGATGCTGCTGCATGTTGTGTTGAATGACAAGAAACTGGCATATATAAAGTAATTAAGAAATAACATAGAGTAATAATAATTATATAACCTAGAACCTGCTCTGGCAGAGATGTAGAGATGGGGAAAGGATGCAACACAGAATAAAGATAACACAAATTGAAAATGGTCTGTTTGATGGCCTAAATTCTGTAACATTATTCTTCAGTCATCATCTACTCAGCACTTTACCATCCCAAACTACCACTGGCACTTCATAAACTGATGAAGCCAATTCAGACTGTGCATAGTATTTATGACAATTCCAGTGTCCATAAAATGTAAAATATATTCATCAGTGTATATGTCAACTGAAAAGATTTTCCCCCAAAAGAGTGAAGTAGTACTAAGGTCACTTCTGAACAATATATTAATAGTATTTTCCCCATTTCACTGCTTTAAACTTAGTCATTCTGAATTTCTGTCCAAAAATAAATGAAATTTTCAAGGTTTGAAATTCAAACCAGTAATCTGTAAGCACTGCTCTTATCTGTATGCCAGACCTTTGCTTTAAATGTAAATCTTCATTATTCTATGCTTAATTTTTTAAAAAAGCACAATAAAGCCTGTCAATATATTTTTTGCCAAAAAATTCTATCACCCTGGTGGCAAATTCAGAAAAGTGCAGAACTTCTTGGCCATATGGCCGCACATAGACCTCAAACAATGGTACACCTCCCATGCGTTCTTGGAGTCTACAAACAGGTTCTTAAATTCACTCTTAAATATATAAATGTAGGCATAACCTATTATATAAACCATCCGAGAACTTAAATGTTCATGTAAAAAGGACTAAGATTATCTAGTAACTAGTGCAGTGTATCAGTTTGTCTTTCTTTCTTTCTTTCTTTCTTTCTTTCTTTCTTTCTTTCTTTCTTTCTTTCTTTCTTTCTTTCCTTCCTTCCTTCCTTCCTTCCTTCCTTCCTTCCTTCCTTCCTTCCTTCCTTCTCTGTACTTTTGCTTAAAGTGGCTAGACTTCATATGAACTACTTTTGATAGACCAGGTGCTGTGTGAGCTACAGTAAAGTTTGCCTTCTCCATGTAATTGTGAATTTACCACTTTAAAAACCTTCACTAGAAAGCAAAGCTCCAGGATATTTCATTTCTGTTCCATAAGAGAGAAATAACATCACTCTCATAGTACATTTTAGGCTTAAGCTAAAGGGACCTGGAACAAGCTACAAGTGAAATCTGTGCCACACTGAACATGAACCACTCATTTTCAGTCTATGAGTTCCTCCATCACATGGACTGACTACCATCCATTGGTAAAGACAAGGCTAGAATATTAGGTAAAGCACAATGTTTTACAAAAGGGTAGAGCTTCACTGGTCAGCACAGGAAATAAGCACTGGAGCCTGAGACATTTCTTTTGGCTGTCCATCACAGGGAAGAGGTGCTGTTCTCTGATTCCTACAAAGGAAGAATAGATGTAATGTTAACATACCCTTTTTTAAAACTCTGAACACTAAAATATAGCAAAACACTAAAATATAGCAAAAGCTTGTTTTACTGGAGTTTGATAGAATGAATTTTTGTATGCAGCAGACCAAATTAGGACAGTGATTTATGCCATTCATGTGATCTACATGATGCAAATTACATCATTTGTATATTATGTGAATTGTAAATTACACAAATAATGTAATTTGTGCATTTCTGTAATCAGGTCATCATACAAATGACTAAATATCCACAATGTCCTACTTTTAGATTCAACAGTTTTTCTTTAATAAATAACCCTTCTTCGAATTAATGTGTTAAAGTAGGATGTCACTGTATAATCAATTATATTCAAAGTGTCAATTAAATTATCTAGTAAGAGTAAATTAAACCTGTTAAAATGTTACAACTTTGCTGTATTGTTCTTCAATACAGATGCTTTATTGAAGAAAGGAAGATAATCTCTTGCTTAAAAAAAAAACCTACAACATTCAGATGAAACACTTAACATACTGGGGATTAGGAAAAAGGGCTTCTACTACTGGATTCCTGCATTGGGAAAGAGATAACATCATTTCAAATCATTGCATTTTATGATTCAATGATCTAAAAAGTTTGGTTTCCAAGTAATTTCTGTCATTTTAGAAATCATGCTTTCCCTCTAAAAATAAGAGAAGAGTACTAAACAGATGCAGGATACTGAACTGGGATAGCTGGAGATCTACCTTCACATTTATATTACATCCACACTAGCTCCCACTAATCATATTAATAAACCCACTCTTCAGTTTAGTGATAATGCACCAAGGAAGTGACCACACTACGGTAGTAGAAGGGAAAGAACGGAAAAGGCATATTTCTGTGAACTTCAATAGTGAATGTACATCTGAGATTTTTCTTACAATCTACAGCTTACATAGAATACAGACAACTTAGAAGCATATTTGGAAAACAGCTTAGCTTTTATTTCCTCTTTCAGACAGTTTCCCTAAAAGTTCAGCAACAACAGAACTCAGAGTGCTGTTTAAAAAAATAATCAGGAAGCTGAACTGCTTGGGCAAATTATCAGGAATAGTTTTTGTTAAATGAAATCAAGGCCAATCTATTCCACTGCAGTTAGAAATTTCCTGTTCTTAATTTTTACATAATTGCCTTTACAAAAACAATTAACTTTTTATTTTTATTTTCCAAAGGCTGAATGGCTTTTATATAAAGTCTTTTATTTCTTAAAGGCTGAAACTCTCCTACAGGTCATAGAATCCCTTGAACGATTGCTGAATTCTTTTCCTGGGTGTTTCCAATCTTGAGAAAAGGAAAGAAGTATGCTGGCTACTAAATATTGTAAATCTTCCTTCTACTATTCATAACATATATTCCAATCAAACAAGGAAGGTGTTAGATTACTTTCCTTGCATGCTTATTTAAATCTTTTTTTTCCTATATAGTTATACAGAAACACTTTTCATTATACTCTTTGTTTTCCTTCTTTTGTTGGAAAGCAGCTACTGCAATTTGAAACTTTCTGGTATGTGCAAATAATACTGTAAAGAATGAGAATAATGTCATAATGGTAACCAGGAGAGTAAGCTTTATTACAATTAAGTTGCCTTAGCAATAGTTTCAATGGAACCTAATCATGGGGAGGGGGGGGGCGCTGGTTCAAATTTCTAAAATAGTTCCTCTCTCATATATCACAAGTTAGCCCATGCATATGAAACTTTGAGCCTTAGCAATAGCAATAGCACTTAGACTTATATACTGCTTTATAGTGCTTTTACAGTCCTCTCTAAGCAGTTTACAGAGTCAGCATATTGCTCCCAACAATCTGGGTCCTCATTTTACCCACCTCGGAAGGATG
>JANHGD010004015.1:23797-45598 GCA_027560375.1 Imantodes cenchoa | reverse complement strand
AAAAAGGAGCCGAAATCTCATTTGGGCAAGCGTGCTCACGCGAGATTTCGGCTTCTGCGCATGCGCAGAAGCCAAAATTTTTTTAAAAATGGCGCCGTGACTCACAGCCCGGAGCCAATGGCTCCCGAGCCGTCAAGTCATTTTTGCCGTTCTACCCCCACGCAGTGTGGACCGTGGGGGTAGCAAAACATCCCTGGTTAGGTGTTAAGATACTATACCAGTTCTAGTTTCACCTTAGGCATGAAAACTGGCTGGGTGATTTAAGGCCACTCATTCTTTCTCATCTCTACTCACTTCAGAGGAGTATTTTTGGAAAGAAAATAGGAAGAGAAAGGAGTATTGGATATGATCGCTGCCTTGGGTTATTATTATTAATAACTCAAGTAATATAAAGGTGGGGTTAAAAAAACTTTTGAAAAAAATAGTTTTTCCAGTCTGAATCCAACACTACTTTATTTACAAGAAGTAATAACTCCATGATAACCAAGGCTCTCATGTAATTAAATTCTATTACATTAAGGAAATATTTTTCAATAATTATAAATTGTTGCTGTACCACCTAATAAAAAAGGGTCATTATAGGGAGTTTACCTCAGCAAATTGTAATATTGTTGAGTTTAGACATCCTTCAGTAGAATTAGGGGAATCAGAATGACATGTATTTGAAGAAACCTAAAGCAAACAATGTAAGAAGAAAAATTTAAGGATTGAACAAATAATCAAAACTGTTTTCAACAATATGTAAGAGCAGTAACTTTTTTCTTGGAGATTTACAATATATAGGAAAAAAAGAAAAATGTGTGTGTGTATGTGTGTGTGTGTGAGAGAGAGAGAGAGAGAAAGAGAGAGAGAATAGTACCTATCTGAAGAGTAACAATAAAAGTCAACAGTCATAAAAATTATAAGCAAAAAAGACTTGCAGTAGAAATGTTGATTTAACCAAAATTAACAATGACATTTAAATAGTCATGCCAGTATATTCCAAACACATAGGCAGCAGAGAAAATGAGAATGTTCTTGGCTTTTAAGAAATTATATAAAGAAGAATGGAAACTTCTTAAAATAAAAGGAAGAGATGAATAAAAAGCAAATGATGAATAAACCAAAAGTATTTTAAATTTGGATAGGTACAGATATGAGACTAATTTGAAGGGAAAAAAAAGGAACTGACAAAAGACAAGTTTCCTGATATACTAAAAGAGTTTTATATATTAAAAAAAAACCCAACAACCAACAATCAGAAATAAGAATTCCCAATAAAAATGAGTAGAGGTAATATTAGGGTTGTAATCGCATTCAGGAAGGACTAAATGCAAAAATCTTTCTGATTTTCATATATGAATGTACTAAAGAGAAAACAATGATTATCTTCCATCCTACTGTAAAACTGAAAAGTGGTTTAGGAATAAAAGTAAATAAACAACAATAACAATCAGATCTTTCATTTTCATTTCATTTATTTATTTCACTTATATTTCATTTTATAATCTAAAGGGTGCACTTAATTTTTTGTCACATAACTGCACTGATTATTAATTTTCATTATCAGGTACAAACATTAAAAAAACATTCTAAATCATTCACAGCTTTTTTCTACAAGAGAGCTTCCCTACAATTAAGTTTTTTATAAGAAGCTAAGCAAAGTTAGTAATTGTCAATATCCATTTTTTATGTTAATACTATTCAGCAGATAATCATTACTACAATTAGCTTAATTGTTATAAAATATATTCTTAATGGAACACAATACTACTTAATTTCTACCAATGAAATACACATGAAAATTAAGAATGGAAAGTGTTATTTTCTGCTCTAACATTATTAATATTTTCTCTTAATTTCTTGTAATTAAAAGATTAAAGTTTAGGAAAGATTAGAAAAGATGCTAATCAGAGGCATTGTTGCGTTTTATGAGGTTTTTAGGAAGTGCCTTCAATCTACAATTAAATTCTTAGAACTTTGTAGACATATGATTTTCTAAATGGAACTGTGATAGCATTACGGTACTGCTAGTCCTTAGGGAATTGGGATTGGAATTTCTGTCATTCAGTGATGTGACCATAAAGCATGATGTTGCATGACTGCATTGCTTAGCAACAGCAATCCCAGTTGCCATCGTCATCCCAGGACCACATGGGTCATTAAGCAGGAGGAGGTAAGAATTCCAAGCAATGAGTGCAGGGGTGTGTAGGTACTGTGGATGGGACAGCCAAGGTGCTTGCTACAGAGCATGGGTGGGTTGAGGGGATTGTGGACAGGTGTGACAGAGCATGGCTGAGTCAGCAGGGGTATGGGTAGCTTGGTAGAGGTTGTGGATGAGCCAGGGCCAGAGGCTGGCAGGACAGTGCTATAGCTTATGAGATCCCTAGGATCTTGTTGTTATTTCACAATGGTGCTCCTAAAGAAAAAGCAGCAGGATCATCTTCCAGAAACAACTTGTGATCTTCCCTGCAGTCTTTTCTGCTAATTTTACTAGTGGGAAACTGGTAGTGAAGATTGCAAATGGGGATCACGTTACTGCAGTACATTACAAATACTGTAAGTGCATACTGATTGCTAAGTGCCCTAATCACAATCATATGACTGTTGGGGTGCTGTGATGGCTGGAACTTTGAGTATTGGTCATAAGTGGCATTCATTCAGTACTGTCGTAACTCTGAATAGTTGCTGATCTAGTGGTCATAATTCTAGGATATGCTAAATAATGGCAATCAGAACAACTACAATTGCCGGCATAAGTTGGCATAAGTTGCACTTTACTACCAAAGCACTTAGCAACAGAGTTACTGATCTAGATTATTGTTGTTAAACAAGGATTCACTATATTAATTGCTTTGGCTGGAAATAGATTCAATTTTTGCTTTATATTGAACAGTGTCCTAAGTGTTCCCAAGATCAGTGTAAATGGCAATTTGCAGATGTCAATGCAGAATTCAAACAGCTAACAGAAACTCTCTTAAATAACGAACTCTTTAGAAAAAGAGAAAAACTGTCTAGTAAAGAAAACACTACAATACTTGTTCATATAATGGCCATCTGCAAAGACTCAGACTAAAATACACAGCAGTCATTCAAAAAGCTCAAATTCTCCATCTTCTATAAACCATAAACATCTAAAATAAAAATTGTTACTAGAAAACATCAAAATTCAAAGGAAAAAAAGACCAGATGAATCTAAATGAGATTAAAGCACAAATGATTTAACTGCTTTACAATAAGCCAGCAAGCCAGGTTTAATTAGTTTAAAGCCATGTAGTGGCTTTAAAGTAGCGTGAGTGAATGCCAGCACTCTGAACTTGATCTGGAAAACTATTTCAAACAAGTGCAGGAACCTTAGCATGGTCATTGTTCAATCGGTTATCGCCACCAGCCATGAAGCCACCATACACTGAACAACAGCAGTTTCCAAACATCTTTGAAGGCAGTTCCAGGTAGGAAGTATGGAGTATTTTATCTGCAGGGTGATAAGTGCCTGATTTGTAAGGGCTTGCTAGTTTCCTTGTCCAGCAGTTGAAGGTGTGCAAATGCTCCCCTGGCCATGGCCTCTATCTGCTGCTTGAGTTTAGGGGAATCTTCACATTGCTGATCTACTCCTTCAGTGTAAGTCCATCCCAATACAGTAAGTGGATAGGGCAGTTTGCCTATGAACTATCGACTGAGGAAGAAAATATCTCAAAACAAGGGGGGGAATTGTATGGAACAGATAAAAAGAAAAAAATAGCTGGGTTCCTCAGTGGTTTAAGGAATAGAAATGGAATGCTATTTCTTAGCATATAGTGCTTGAACAAAAACTCTTCACATTCATATTTTGTTTCAGAACCTCACTTGCTATTAAATGTAATGAATCTGAAAATGGTTCTTAATTAAACCCTTTGAAATCTGAAATGCCCCATTTTGAATTCTAAACAATCACTCTGGATTGAAATATACTTTTAGACCACTATTCAACTCTTGTTTACTGCAAACGATGCAGACATTTTGAATGTGAAACATTCTGAAACTTTTACACATCAAAGGAGGAGGATTTTTCTCTGAAGCTGTTTTTTCATTGTCGTTCAGATATACTTTTTAACAACTAAAGTGGAGAATTTTTTCTTGACTTCAGATCTTTTGTAAGTAACTGCATATGTAAAAAGGTTTGGTTCTACTTCCTTAATCATTTAATTCTCATGCTGTACAAAATAAAGAACTGTATCAATCTTTGAGGAAAATAATCAAAGTTATGAGACAGGTTGTCCTCTGCCTTCCCTTCACTCACACTCTCTTTATGCATACCCCTAATCCTCTAAATGCAGCTGGAGAAGGCAGTGTGGAAGTAGTAGATAATTTATAATGAGCTCTTTCAGTAAGAAAAAAATCTCTCTTAAATGTTAAAATGATGTCACTAATCCAAGACAAAAGATGTACCAAATAGCTGTGAAAATACATTATGTAGTAATGTAACCTATTAAACATTTTCTTTTTTTAAAGAAATAATTAAGCAGTAAAGATAATTACTTACTTCTTGTGCAGTCAAGGCATGTTCTCCTGCTAACAGTAGCATGCTGAGGCCTCCCATTTGCGTAGGATCTGACAGAAAAGAAATTATATATGGAAACATTTTAGTCAAAATATTTATTTAGAAGTAGTTTAGGCAAACCGATGGCCTTAAGCATCTGGAGCTTTAATAGTGAAGGAACCTGTAATAACTGCATACCTTAACCTAGAAGGAAGGTATCTCCAAATACGTTGGAAAAAATGGATTTTGCCTTTTCTTTAACAAAACTATTAGGTTTTTGTATGTGTATGTGCATGTTTATATGCCTACATAAACAACCATAGACTCCTTTAACTGAAAAAAGAATCAAGGGTAATACAAGGTATTTACTTTAAAAAAAATAGAACATCATGTTAGGAAAAATGAATCACAATAAGTTAAAAAAAAACACTCTACATACAATAACACATTTGACAAATATCAGAAAAGATACCTATATGACCTGCAAATTGTTTACACATTTGTTTATATTTTGTTACTGAAATTTATATGAAATTTAATTCGAGAATAGTTCTGAGTGGCTTACAAATTATGCAAACATACAAAGTAAAATATACAGTGGTTTTTTTTTAAAATCTAAGCCTAACAACAATAAACTTCTAAGCCATTGACACACCACAGGAAACAACCCTAGCACTAACATTTGCCTATGCAGTGAGGCAACCCACCATACAACCAATCTCCAAACGGCTTTTGAAACAGCCAGATCTTGAAACTAACAAGTTGGTACTGTCTAGACTTCATATGGAACACTATTCCAAGTTATTTACTACCGTATTTTTTGGACTATAAGATGCACTGGTGTATAAGTCGCACCAAGATTTCAAAGAGGTAAGTAAGGAAAAAAAAACCCAGGAGCACTCTGCAGACCTCCCAAACCCTTTGCACACCCCATTTTTGTGAAAAACGGCCATTTTTCACCCATTTCTTTTTGCAAAAACAGGGGTGGTTTTCCCCAGCCCCCAGGAGCACACTGCAGACCTCTCAAACCCCCTGTGCACCTGTTTTCGCATGGGGCAGGCTTCGGGAGGCCAAAAATGGCTGTATTCGGTGTATAAGACACACTAACATTTCCATTCTTTTTTGGTGGTGGGGGAAAGTGTGTCTTATACTCTGAAAAATACGGTGTTTAGAAGCTGGTATAATTTGGCATTCTAAGTCTTCTCCAATGAGAGTAGGGCAGAAAAACGACCACCACCCCGCCCAAACAAGAATGATGGAATTCAGTGATAAGTGATTAGGCAAATTCACTAAGCAAATGGCTACTACTTGCAATCAGCATAATATCTGAATAACAGGGGAAATAAAAAGTTACTTTTATACTGATGGCTCGGGAAGATACCAGAGTTAGACACTATGTGAATGGAATGCAGAACTACATAGGCCTTTATTCTAATGTAAGAAGGTTTTAATGAAGGGAGATGAATATATGAAGGGGACTTAGTCATTTTTTTGTTTTTCTTTCCATAAATAAAAGCCACAATTCAAAGCATCCTTCTGATAAGCTTGTAAGACTGGGATTGACAAACTTACCTGCCATTGCAAAATTCAGCTGAGGGGTTTCTTCTGTCTTCATCAACTTTTTTGGACTAGGCAAATCTTTTATAACTTCTGATGGAAAAGTCCAAAGCTTTTTTCGATTTGTTAGTGTGGGTGACTGAGTTTTCACAGGTTTGTTTGTAGGTGGACACCATTTGTAGCCAGGATTTGCTTTCATAAATGCATCTTTATACTATAAGAAGAACAAATAATTTGCTTTAAGGCACAGCACATTTATTTGAGAAAAATGAATTAGTCTTAGGTTAACAGATCATTTATTCCATCATACAAGCAGTCCACACAAGGCCATTTGAAAATTGCCATAATGAAGTGAGAGCTGCTCACTGAAATAAATGTGTCATGCCTCCCTGTACACATCATAACAAAGACAACATTTCCTTAAAATAAGGAATACTGAAAATACAAACCTTTATTTTCTATGTATATTTCTTCCTGTAGAACAAAGAAATGTTAAGGAGGCTCAATGGCAAGTTTTTGTTGCTAATTACTGCTGTTATACTCTTAAACCACATAAAGAATAAAAATTATATGTTTAATTGAATGTTTCTTACACATTCTTGGAATGAACATTATTGGGCTGAACACTTAGTCCTATTGTTTCTTTTCAATAAAAAATGTGGAACTTACTTTTAGACTCATATCATTAGAGGCACAGTACTCTATTCATTTTTTAAAGAAAATTCTTAACAGCTTTTGAGCTGTAAATTTTTATCAGAATATTATACAATAATTTCCTGCCCCATGAATTAAGGTTTTCTTCATCAAATATAAATTTCCTACTACATTACGCTATCCCTAATATGTAGTTTACTGCTCAATTTATCATGTATCTTCTTCATTTAATTAGTTTATTTATTGTCAACATTTTAATCAACAGTCTCTTAATTTCATTACAGATAGTCCTTGAGATATGACCAGTCATTTAACTGTCGTTCGAAGTTACGACAGACCTCCTAAAAGTCATATACGATCCTGTTTTGAAGTTATGGCCACTGCAATGCCGCTGGGAACATTCACCCTTACGACTGACTACAGGGACACTGCTTCATCTCCCCACCTCTTTTCCTCCCATCCTTCCCCATTGGGACCCATCCTTTGGCCTTACTCTGCACATGTGGATCAGCCACTGCACAGTTACCTTTTGAAGATATCTGGACCTCATGTTGGACAAGAAAGGAAGGCCACGCATCCCGGTGCCATATGGCTGCCTCCCTGAATCAGCAGCCATTTTCAGTGCACCTGCAAATCCTTAAGATGGTTTGCAGAAGCTTTTGGCAGCGCTGGGAAGACTGTGTTAAGCAATTGCAGATACAATGAAAATGACAGCATCTTCTGGAAAAACATGGCAGAGACATGTGGTCTGTCCTCTTTCCCCAACATGAGGCTCAGAAATCTTCAAAATAGATGTGAGGAAGAGTGTGGGGCCTGGTACAGTGGGGTGGGGATCCGGGGGGATGGGATGGGAAATACCCACAGGATCCCAAGGGATAGCAAGCAGTGTGTGTCAGGGGTGGTGGTGGAGACCTTGGGAGGTCCAGAGAAGGCAGGCTTGGGACTTCACTAGCCCTTCAAGGGCCTACTGTGACAGACCCTGTGTTTTGTTTAATGACCTACAAGTTTATTCAACAGCTGTATCAGGTGGGGATCCTTAAGTGAGACCACCTCACTCAATGGCCATCACCACTTGTAACTGTAATGGGAAGGATCTGTTACGGTTGTAAGTTAAGGACTACCTATATAAAAAAATCACAGCAAAATTATACTAAGGTAGATTTAAAATGTATTAATGTTACCTGTTATTTATTTATTTATTTTGTTCAGGCCAACACAACAATGTTATTTTCATTGTAGCACTTCATTTACAGAATATTCTCAACAATACCATTAGCTGCCATAAACTTTTTAAAATGTAAAGTAATTTATACATTTTATTACTTTTCAATTTTACCTGAACTTGTTTGGATAAAGGGCAGGTTATCAATTAGTTTAGATAAATATAATAATAATTCCTTATGTCAAAGGGTCTTCCCAATTAAATGTTATAACTTCTTCTATCCTCAAATGGGATAATAATGTCAGATAACTGAGTTGTGGGAATTATGAGGAAGATAACTAACTACCATATTTTCCCGAAAATAAGACCCTGTCTTATATTTTTTTGAACCCGAAATAAGTGCTTGGCCTTATTATGCATGGAGCAAGACGGGGCTCCTCTTGCTATCCTACCTGATTTCCAGCTCTGTCTCCCTAACACTAACCAGAGGAAATTAGTAAGATGGCTCAAAAATAAATACTGTAGGTATTTATCATTTTCTATTGTAGCTCTATATTCAAAATATCTTTAAGATGTATTTCTAAATAGGGAAGTATAGGACTGCATAGTAAAACATTTTAAAAAAATGCTAAATTCTCCTGTAAATGCACTGCTAAGAAAGAGAACTTAGTGATAGTAACTATTTAATTCTTGAATAACTGGAGAATTATCTTAGCTAAGCATATGTTTCATACTTAACTCAAAAACACCTTTGTTTGAAATTTGCCTCTGAAAATTAACTCTATGCAAAGGTAAGATTTAATTCCTCTATGTGAGGAATTAAATAGCTCATAAAATATAGTTACGTTTTCAAGCATATCATATTCTTAGAAATTTAAAAAACAAACAATAAACATAGGTTATTAACATACTTGTTTCGTTTGCACTGTATTTGGGTGCTTCCCAAATGTTTTGGATCATTACTCACACAATTCTTGCCATTGCCGATTCTTTTGATATTTATTAAAACATTTCACTGAAACATTCCCTCTACATAAAAGTGGAGGGAGCCTTTGGTGTCCATGGCCAAGCTATACAGGTCAAGCAAGGGCCGAAGGGCAATAAACCAAAGAGGGAGGAATGGAAGCTCTGAAAAAAATTTGTTCGTCTTCAGATTGCTTGCCACTTTTAACTTTTACTTATTACATAAATTTATCATTTATGTTACTGTTAATTTTAAATTCTAGTTTTTAATTTTATATACTGTTCTTTGATTTTTAATTGTTAGCTGTCTTAAGGGTTTGCCTGAATAAAAAAGTGAAGCATAAATCAAACAAATATATTATCATATCAAGAAAATGAACAATATATAATTGAAAGACCCCATTGATCCTGTTATTGTATACCTCCTTGGCCATGTCAGTGTATTTTTGTTTTTCTTTGGGCTCAAGAAGAGACCACCAATCTGCCAATATTTTGGTAGCACCACGATTGTCCAGACGAGGATGTTCTTGCCGGACAAGGGAACGATGACGTTTGCAGAACAAAAGGAATGCATTCATTGGTCTGCGAGCTCGCTGTTCTGAAGATTCCTCGTCTTCTGTTTCATCAGCATCATGATCAAGACTATCAGCACTCAGAATCTGGACCTATTTTACAATGAAGAAAATATAAGATATACAAGAATGTTATTGACAAAGATTTTTTATTGCATCCACAAGTTATTTGCTCTGATACCTAGTTTCAAGTAAATAATTATGTCTGTATCCAAGAACAAAAAAATCCTTATTCTCCTTAAAACAGGCTCTCCAATAGGAATCTTTAATCTTCCAGTTTAAACAGTTTAAGAGTATAAAGTCTTTGATACTAGAAGCAATACATAAATTAAGTAAATCATAAAAATATATTGGTTGCAATAACTTCTTTCTTCTTTCTCTTCTTTTTCTGCTTCTGCTGCTTCTTCTCCTCCTCCTCCTCCTTCCTTTCCCGTTCCCTCCTCCCCCTCCAATATTATTGTCCAATAAAATTGCATTTCTGTTATCTCTTTAATATTTCCCCCTTCTCTATCCTTCCCTTTCTTCCTGTGATATCTCCTGTGGGTGATGGCTCATCCACGTCTTGCTCAGAGGCGTCGGGGGAGAATGAGAGCATTCCTGGCACGTCCAGTATTGCTGACCCTGAACTGTCGGCTGAACATACCTCAGCTGGGGAAAGCTCGCAGGCCAATAAGGGGGAGGATCTGCCGGCCTTGGTAGATGCTACAGCATGCAGGGCAGAGTGGCGGAGATCTGCCAGATTGATGGGGAATAGGCCTTGCCCCTATTAATGGGCTGCACCGGGAGGGGCTATTTAGCACGGCAGGCAGAAAGCGGCGTTGCTGGAAGTAACATGTGTGGGTAGTGGTCAAATGGTTGTCTGTGTTTCTGGAACTCTGCTGCTCGTGAATTTAATTCAGTTGCGGAGAACATTTATGTTTGTGTTTGGAGCAGCTGGTTATCTATCCGGTGGACTAATTGGCCATTGCCTGGAAGGTTAGTCTGGAGCTTTTGTGTGGCTGGCTTTGATGAAAATGACCTCCCAAACTCCTGCATTGGACTATTCCTGTGACTTCTTGCAAGCCCTGAAACTCAGACCACCAGACTTGTTGACAAGCCTCAGTGGAAGCCTCTAATCTCAGAGGGGATTTTGAGCTGTTTGTTTTTTGAACTTATTGAGGCAAAACCTTGATTTTCAAGATTGTTTTGGTTTGGGTATAAGTTTGTTTTGCTTTTGGTTATCTATTTGGTCATGAGCCAATTATTGTGCTAAGCTTGCAACTGGGGGTTAGCTGAAAACCTGAAATGGAACTGTTGAGGGAACTGACTGAATAAAGCTCTCTACACCAACCCTGACTTGTGGGTGAGTGGAGGAAGCACACTTCCCCTTTAACTATTTAAATCACCATTTGTCAATATATATTTTATGTTTAATATTACGAAGGTGTGTATGTATATAGGTTGGTCAAAGGCAATCCATTTTTTACATTACTAATCTGGTTTGAGGGGGACCAGTTTAAATAATGAAATATAGGAATTAAAAAGTAAGATAACTTATTCTAATTTCATCAACAAATAATTGTTAAAATTAGTTTCCTCAATATTTTATGGGGAATTGAAAAAATTATAAAGAACCATATATTAACAAGAATAGGATTTGGCCAGGATGAATTAACATCAATTACTTACCTAAGTAAGAGGAACATAGAACAATGTTGGAAGGAACTACCACTAAGTGATGTGGTTATAAAGCGTGAAACTATCCTGGCAATTAAGTTCACAACTTCCTGATGGCTTCCAACAAGCAAAGCAGGCAGGAAGGTGCAAGCCCAGGTGGATTCCAATCAATCTGGAGAGCAGGAAGTGACTGCTGTCAGGTGGGGGAGATTTGGCAGTATGGCATAAGTGCAGCAGGGCTAGGAAAGGCTACTGCCAGATGTGGGATGGTAGTCAGATGGCTGGTGAGGAATGAGTGAGATCACACCAGGGATCTCTGTTCTTGGTAAAGGAAGATGTGCAGGTGCCCAGACATGGCATGAACAGATGGCCAGTGAAATATGGCCGAGGTGGTTGCTGCTGGGTGGAAGAGACTAACAGAGCAATTTCTGACCATAACTGTAGACTTTCCCCATTGAAAGGGAAAGGTCACAAATGGCAATCACATGACCATGGGATACTATATCCCAGGGGTGTCAAACTCGATTTCATTGAGGACCGCATCAGGGTTGTGTTTGACCTCAGGGGCCAGGGTGGGCATGGTCAGGTTGGGCGTGGCCAGCTTGACATCACTCATGTCAGGGGCGACTCTGGCCCGAGCACTCTGCCAGAGAAAATGGGCTCCCAAGCTCTATTTTCAGCTGGGATGGCCTCTGCAACCGTCTGCCAGTAAAAACGGAACTCGGGAGGATCGCATTATCGCTGCCAGAGGTACCGTGGGCCAGTCCTTTGCTATTTCCAGAGCTCCACCATGGGACGGATCTAAGTACCCTACGGGCTGGATCTGGCCCCCGGACCTTGAGTTTGACACCCCTGCTGTAATGATTCTAAGTATGAGCTGATTGTCAAGTGATCACATGCCCATGGAGTTATTGGGACAGATGGAACTTGTGAGGACTACTCAGAAATACAATTCATTCAATGCTGTTGTAACTTTGAGTGGGTGGTCATTAAATACACGTAACCAATGACATTCATTTCCTGCTCAGTGCAGGAATTCAAGTTAAAGCATATCTAATGGAGGGTTCAGTGAAACTTCTATCAGTGTTGTAGGATGATGAATGACAAATTTGTCTTCCAATAGATTGTCAGAGTTAAGTTTCCTATCTCTATTTCATGCTTCTTTGAAAGATCTGCAGTTTTGGTTTTGGACAAATTATTCACCTTTGTTTTGACTATCAGAAAATCAGAATATAGACAACGAAGGCCACAAACTTTTATCATTCAATCTTCTTCTTGATTTTCATACTGAAGTTCAATAGGTAATTACCTACATTCAAAACTCCTATATTCTTCTACAATGTTCTAGTTTATTATTTATATCCTCACATGCACACTCCTATTTCAGAAAGTGAAAAACAGTAATAAAAAAATTAAAAATACAAAAATCAACAGAAAAAATGCACAAACATACATTTCAGATACCATCTTTCATCAGCTCTCCAATTCCCTTTAGAAAAGGTCTATTTTTAAATATCTGGAAGGGAAGTAGAATTTGTGTCAAATACATAATGGCAGGAGGCCATTGCAGAAAGTCAGCCCAATGCCAGAAAAAACAAGTCTCAGTTCACCAATATCCCAAAAATTCACTATTCAGTATATAAGTCTAAGTGCTATTGCTAAGATCGGCTCAAAATCAGAATCAGTGCCTAAATTGAACTAATTAAATTAAATTAAATTAAATTAACTCTCTTATACATTCTCTTTAGCATCAGATATTAATAGCAATATTTGGCTGAAGGTGGCACAACTTCAAGAAAAAGACTTTGAGGACTTTAGGATCTAGTGTTTTCATATGTAAATCAAATACAGTATAATTTGAGGAATAATATGTTCATTTGTTGTAGTCAGGATCCCACAATATGATTCAGGAAATATCTTCTTAGTTTTCAAAAACAGTATATGCCTTATAAAAATGCTCTTCAAAACACTATTAAAGATAAGGTTCATTGAGTATACAATCCATTTGCAGGCTCTGATATGAAAAAAAAAACTATTTATAAATGAGCTTAATTTCTTAAAACAGGTAATCCTCGACTTGCAACCATTCATTCAGTGACAGTCCAAAGTTACAGCAGCATTGAAAAAAGTGACCTATGACCATTTACCATGCTTACAACTGTTGCAGCAGCATTCCCATGATCATGTGATCAAAATTCAGATGTTTGGCAACTGGTTCATATTTATGATGGTTGTGCTGCATAAGTCATTTAACAACTGTCTCATTTAGCAACATACATTTTGGGCTAAATTGTGGTTATAAGTTGAGGACAACCTGTGTTTTGAGAAGATCCGCATAAACTTAGGGGGTCATTCTTAATTCTACTTTTAAAAAGGGTAATTTTACCTTTTCAATATCTTCCTCCTCTTCTTCCTCCTCCTCCTCTTCAGAAAAGTCAAGAATTTTCTTTGCAAGTAGTGGATGCCACTGAAGACACTTCCTCTTTGGTCGTTTTCCAGTTCCTTCTCCGTCTGTTGAGTGATCTTTATTCCTATTGCTGCCTTTCATTACTGTGACCTGCCAGAAAAATAAACATGTATATTTTGTATATTAAAACATGTGTGCTGAAAACATAGTATTGCAATGTTTGAAAAAATAATTCATTAGTAAGTGTAATTCACTGTAAAGTTTTCAGCCTTTCGCGATGCTTCTATATAAATAGTTAATTTTAGTGGGGTGGAAGACGAAGAAAGATAGCAAAGAAGCCAATGTACAATAACACTTTTCAAGAATGTTACACAAAAGGCTAAGATCTGTTTTTTTTTATTTCAAGGACAGGGAAAGTTGTTCTAATTGTTTGATTTTCTCCAAGATTCAACTAACAAGGGAAATAATAATTTCAATTGTTAATTTCAATCAGAGGCTGCACATATATTTTATTAAACTATTACTAATGATATTCATATTTGTGATATATTTTTCCAGTGGTATTGGGAGGAAGAAAGATGGTGTTAATAGATTTGTTTATTAATTTTCCATCAGATGACATCTCAATGTAAGGTCAAATTGTGGTGGTCTCCTAAATGTTGTTTTTAACAGCCATTTTGGTGGTGTGGTTATAGGCAGCTGACTAGAAACCAGGAAACCTTGGGCTTTTGTTCTGCCTTGGATATGAAGCCAGGGTCCCTACAAAATCTTTGGAATTGAATAATTTACTCTACATTTCAGTACATCACCTTCAAATTTTAGCAGCAGGCCCTATCATGTTTTTAGTATCACAATATGATAGGACCTACTGCTAAAATTTGAAGGCGATTTTCTGAGATGCAGAGTACATTACCCAATTTCAAAGATTTTTAGGGACTCTGGCTTCACATCTAAGGCAGAACTAAAGGTCAAGGTTTCCTGGTTTTTAGTTCTGTTGCCTTTAGCTACAACACCAAAATGGCTCTTAAAATTACCATTATTTAAACTGTATGTTCTCAGAATATTTTTTTTATAATATTTGGTAACCTAAACTTATTTACACTAAAATGCAAATACTCAGGAGATACAAGTGTTTCTGAGTGTTAATTCCAATTGCTCATTATTTCCTTCACTAAGCTATAATTCATCTCCGTGGAACCAGAAATCTCAGCTACCCACTGTTCTTGTTAATGGCATATAGAAACTTGTGATGTCCCAGGGTTAAGAACCTTTAATATTAGCTATAAATATATGATTAACAGAAAAATGCCTAAGGAAGTACTCCTGTAGGTGATTTTAATGAAAATACAACACCCCCCACCTCAGTTTAGAGGAAGTATTACAATGGAAATTACCATTTTCATTAAATCACATTTTACTATAATATACCACACATAACAGACTTTTTCTTGTTTCCTTGGAGCAACTGATACTCTGTGTTACCACTGTTAATTTCATGCATTGTATTATTTCTGTAATTTTACTTGAAACTGATTTATATATTTACATTCAATTACAATATAACTTAATTATATGTAACACATTCTTGTGTTTTTAAACAATATCTTTAATTATAAAACTGACTTATATTTCTTAAAAATAAGTAGAATATATATGTGAATATAAAAAGGATACCAAGTTTAGAAAATTTATGATCCTTGAAAAGTAAGGCAACATTAAACTTCTATTCAATTTTTATTATTTGCACAGTGGTACATACTGTATGGTAAATCAAATATTATAAAAGGATGTTTTTCCTCTATCTTAACCCCATGTGCCATACTAAAATGGCTCTAGAATTCTTTAACTAACTAACTAAATATGTTGTATTAGTCTAATATGGCCCTAAAGTCTACATTTTAAAGGTTCTGTTTATTCTTGCGTTATAACCACCATTGAAATTTGATAAAAACATAAGTGGTACCTGACATTTAAGAGTCATCTTCCCTTGTGATCATGCTAATCCTGTGAATAATTTTTATATTCCTGTATGACAAGCTTCACCGTAATAAAGTGGACATTATAAATTATAGAGAAATAAAACTGGTATAGGTCATCCTTGTTCAATGACTACTCATTCAGCAACTGTTTGAAGTTATAATGGCACTGAATAATGACTAGTCCTTAAAGTCATACATGCAAGTCTTTTCACACTCCTGCAGTCATGTGATTGTGATCTGGGCACTTGGCAACTGGCTTGCACATATGACGGTTGAAGAGTTACCTGATGACTTCCCGTGAACAAAATCAATGGGAAGTAGAGGGAAGATTACAAGTCACTCCAAAAGTTGCTTGAATTTCCCCCCACCTGGCATCAGTCACCCCCAGTCATACTACATTTGTGCTGTACCTGCCATCTGCACAGTCTTCCCTGCCTGGCAATAGCTACTTACCTGTCTGTTGGCCTGCTTGTGAGCTCTCTGGCACTTGCTTAATGAACAGCAATCCTTGCATAATGATCACTACAGGATCTGCTGGGATTGCCATCACTAAGCGATGTGGTCACATGATGTTGTGACTTACAACTATATTGCTTATGCAGGTAAATTCTGGTTCCTTTGTTAACCAAAGACTACTTGTATTTATTTATTTATTTTTATAATTTAGACTTATAAGGCCATCAAACTCAACAATGACTCTGGGTAGCATACAAATTAAATGAACTCACTTTTTACAGGCATCCAAATAATTGCTAATGATTTTTTTTAAAAAGTAGGGATAATACTTTTTGGAAGAGGACTATCAAAAAGAACCATTGTGAATTTCACTTTAAATTTAAGTATTCTAGTGTTTACTATACTGTGACTTGATATTTACTATGCCAGCAGTTTAGATTAGCTTGTTCATTTCCATAAAATAGCCCTATCCATCTCTGGTTCAGTTAATTAAGCAGTTGGTAAGATACGGTACCTAATTATATGAAGGAGTACTAAAATGTTGTTTTTTTTTAAGTTTGTGAAATCGCAAATAATTTTGCACAAAAAGGCAAAATGAATTGCTACCATTTTACAGCCCATTAGAACTGGAATGGGGCATCTTCTCGTGGGGTGAAGCTAGCATTCAGAGGGAGTGGTTTGTCCTCATCCAATCAGAGTGAGGACTGAGTCTGTCAATCATTTGTGAAGCTCTGTCCGCCAGTTTGGCCCCAGTTTGACGAAGCCAAAGAAAACAGACCCATGTGGCAAAAACACAAAACAATGTCATTGTGGAGAAGAGAGTCCCAAAGCCCATCTGACTGCCGCCAAGGTCTGGACCTAACCTACAGGATCAGGACCGGAAAACAAAAACAGGTGGTGCTGAATGCTAGCTCCACCCCACGAGAAGAGGTGTATCAGGTAAGATCAACGCCCCTTCTCCACAGTGGGTGGAGATAGCATTCAGAGTGGGACATACCAAAGCAAGAAGTCCCATGGGTGGGAAGAACACCCGGTCCCCCCTAGGTAGGAACCTCGTAAACCAACTGTAAAACTCTACAGCCAAACACCGCTTCCGTGAAGGAATCAATTTTGTAATGCTGAATAAACTGCATCGGCAATGCCCAGGTAGCCGCCTGGCACACTTCCTCCAAGGACGCTTGAGTAGCCCAAGCCGCGGATGTAGCTGTGCTTTGCGTGGAGTGTGCTGTAATGACTCAGGACACTGTTGGCCGGAAAGTTCGCATGCCTTCGCAATCACAGCACGTATCCACCTGCCGACAGTCGTAGGCAGCACCTTGAGCCTCAGGGAGCGAGACAAAAAGTCAACCAAAAGAAAGTGCCTCTGACTTCTGGAATGCAGACGTCCTGTCGATATAGACCCGGAGGGCTCGTCCAGAGTGTGCCATTGTCGTTTACGTGGATGGCGTGGATGAGGACAAAAGTTAGGGAGAATTAGTTATTATTAACGGTGAAAAGAGGAATTAATCTTTGATATGAATGTGGGGTCCAGTCAAAGAACTACCCTGTCTGGATGAAAAATGCATAAATCCTGACGGATGGAAAGAGCGGAGAGCTCAGAAATCTGGTGCGCCAAGGTAATTGCCAATAAAAAGGCCACTTTGTAGGATAGCAGCCTGAGGCCAGCAGACTGCAGTGGCTCATAAGGCGGTCCCGTCAGAGACTGAAGGACTAGAGGGAGGTTCCAGGTTGGATACCTGTGGACCACCAGAGGGCGGAAATTGAAGCCCCCTTCAGGAAACGGCGGACCGTGGGAAAGTGAGCAAGTGACTCGAAGTGATTGCAGGACAAGACTGACAACACCGCTACTTGCCACCGGAGGTGTTGGGAGACAGACCCATCACGAGATCTTGCTGGAAAACTTTAGAATTTTGGGGATCGGCACCTGCAAAGGTGAACAGCCTCCCGATGCACACCAGTTGCAAAACAATCTCCACGTCACCGAATAGATGTGACCCATTGAAGATCTCCTGGAAGCCTGGATGGTGGCAATGACATCAGCATCATAATCTTCCGATGTAGAGGGTGGCAAAGGACTCTGATAGGCAGTACTGCGAAACTGTTGTCCCGGCTGTAGCCTCCAACGGGCAATAAAACACCCTGGCTCTCGTGGCAGATCAAGCGCAAGCACTGGAGCGATCAACAGCACACGAGCTAGACAGCTGCTGCCTTGGCGAGGGCCGAAGCCCTAAAGCCGACTAACTCCTCCTGCTGATATGGTAATTGGAAGCAGGGGAGGCACACACTCACAGTCAATGGTCAAAACTGGAGATGAAAAAAAACCCAAATCCAAGTAGGTAGAGCTAGCAAGTCAGATGGGAAATTTGAAGCCACATCTGTCCTCTCTGAGGACTGAGTCTAAGCTGGGGTCAAGATGGCAGATGGAGCCTCATAAATGATTGACAGAATCCATCCTCACTCTGATTGGATGAGGACAACCCACTCACTCTGAATGCTAGCTCCACCCACCATGGAGAAAATTCTGTTCCCTGCATCTTTAACTGGATTAAGCAATCTTCTGCGTATAAATAATTCTCTCAGCATGATACTAAGTGCTCTATTGTATAGTACTTGAGAATCTTTCAGAATAAAATAGTGTCTAAAAGCAAGCAGAACCAGCATTTTAAATAGTCCCTCTAAATTGTAATGAAAACTTTACAATAAATATTACTTGTTATCCTCTCTGTCTTATGAATGATTATTTACAATTTTTTTCATGTTTTTCAGATGTTAATTATCTCATCAACAATGTGAAATATAACTTATTTAATAGGTACAACATCCAGATTATATTTCCTGAAATAAATTGTATTACTGTCATATTATTGCACTGCCTTTCTAAATCAACTATTCAGAGTGTTTTAATATATAATTGCATCAAAAGAAAATAAAACAATGATAAAAAAGACATGTACTCTGGATATAATATAAAAATATTCTTGTTTGCAGTATCAAAGGATAAAAGAATCCCACCATGTATAACCTACAAATATAAAAAGGTGAAATAATGCTTTATTATTAGAAACCTGAATTTACTGTTTCAGTGGTTAACAAAGTGATACTTTGATTTCCTATAAACCTATGATGAATTTATAATCAATAAAAATAAGATTTCCAAGGTATGGAAGAATAAAGTGCACTGGCTGAACTAAATCTCAAATTATATTATCAGACCGAATGTACGAATCATACCAACATATAGCTGAATTATAACTACTACTGATGAAGTAGGACTCACAGAAGGCTTGTGTAAATATTTTTATTGGATAAAAACAGAAGTATACAGTCTATAAGGGATCAATAATTACCCTGATGCATGGGAATAAATGCAGAAAAATAGTAAGGCCAGACTGACCCAGTTTCAGTACTAAATATTTATTTTCCTAAAGGTAAACTGACCCCCCCCCCAAAAAAAAAATTAGTGGAGAAATTCTTATAAATTGTGAGATTTAATCTTTAATAAAACCAACATGAAATATTTGGAGAAGCTCTTGTTGGAATGGTTGGAAATGTATCATTGGTTAAATTATCTTCAAAGAAGTAGTACAGCTCAAAAGAAAGTACATGAACAAGACTGAACATTCAGGAACAAATTTAAACAAATTTCAAAAACTTGCAAAAACAAATATACATTTGTTGGGGATTTGTTGGGATTATTTATAAAATGAGATTGAAATGTGATTCAAAAAACCAAACATATCAATATTGCATGGTTAAATGGATGCAGAATTTAAGCAGGATTGATGTACATAATAGGAATACCACTATAAGATAAATATTAAAATAACTGTAAACATTACACTGAGGGAAAAGAAACTATTACAAGATTTTTGCTAATTCATATTTAAAAACATTTGGAAATGTCAGATTGAATCATTTTTTTCCGCATTTGATGAGAATCATGAAGCTTAAGATAATAGATCATAAACAAATCTTAAGTATTGACTTTCTACTTTTCTGTAATAGCAGTCAAAGCTGTAAGAATATGCATCAATGTCAAAATATAAACAAGATTGCAACAGAATTCAATTTTACTACAAACTATTTATGGGCTATAATTCTACAAATGAACTTGTACTACCTGCAATGTTTTGATTTCTCTCAATGTTGTCTTTCAAATATTAGAATTTTATCTGATTCATTATGATAGATTTTCTTACATTATACAGAAACTTATATTGTTTATTCTGATGAATTACTTTGACATTGGTTGCCCCTACTAATTATTGATTTGATTTTAATAAAATATAAAGTTTATTATTTTATACATACTTCTAATTTAATATAATCTACTTGGGCACATCTTGTCCAATTTTACATAGCTTAATTTCATTTAATTTCCTTGTTTCTTTTCCTTAGCATTTTGAAATATCTGTTGTAATAAAAAATGTACACTATGTGTTAGAGGGGGGTTATTTTAAATTATATATAGACAATTTATTCATCATTCACATACATTTTCATTATTAGATATTTTTATTAACCGTCTTTATATATATACCTGGTGATTTGTCTAAAGATAGATTTCTATTACTTATTTCCTTATGAGAGTTTTGTTTATTTGTACTGTATCCTCTGTGAATGAGGGGCAGTTTCTAAATTTGATAAATAAATAAAAGCATACCATGTTAAAATATAAATTAGCTTTAATCTTAGCTTAATGTGATACATAAACTTAAGGAACCTTTCACACCACTGGGACTGGCTCGCTCCATTCATGCCTGAGGAGGAGACATGCTGTGGGCACATGTCAGTCAAGGATTACTATCCTAATACTGTTCTACTGTCCTATTACCTTTTTTAATTATTATCTTTTTATTATTACCTTTTTATTATTTTACATGTATCTACTTTACTTTTACTATTATGTTTATTATTATTATTATTTTACATGTCTCTACTTTGCTAGTGTTTATACTTATATCAATAATTTCTATCTTGTATGTGCTTGACAAAATAAATAAATACAAATAAAGGAATTCTGGCTGGTGGGGTCCAGGACAAGAGCCTTCCTTGCCATGGCTCCTGCCCTGTGGAACATTTTATCTGCTGAGGTGATATTGCTCCCACCTTTCTGATCTTCCGTAAGGGCCTAGAGACCTGGCTCTGCCAGATGGCTTGGGACCCTTTGTGATGGGGGAGCATCACACTAGAGGCAGTTGATGAATTAAGAGCCAATCCCACTTCCCCCTTATAATTCTATTTTTGATTGTAATTTCCATTTTATTGTTTTAGGAAATATTTATATTTTATTATTGTAATGCTTTTAATGCTCTACGTTACCCAGAGTTGATTCAAAACAAGATGGGTGGCAAATAAATTTAATAAACAAACAAAAAATAAATAGTCATTTACTGCAGTTTCCATGTAATGAAGTCTTTAATTGAGAAAGAATAATTCATACATTATGCTAAATAAAAGCTACATTTTAGGTTAGCATACTATATGCGAAGGATAATTTAGAAACATAAGCTAATCTTTTATGACACTTTATGAGATTGCCTAACTAGAGTTATAAACTGATGAGCTACATGTTTTACCTTTTCAATATAGGAGTTTCTATTAGTTTCTTCACAAGGTGGATTATAACAGTAACAATGGACTCTATCAACATCATTCAAAGGCATTTGAGAACCAAGAGAAGCTTTCTCTAGTTCTTCTACTCTCTGGACTCAAGTACTCCCCATTTCTTAAGAGGTCCCTAAGGGGGCGTGCATAAGCGCACCAGCGTGCCGACCGTCTCTGTCCTACTGTACCCATTTGTATGTACTTTTATGTGTATATGGCTATGTTTTGCTTCTCTGTATCCATTTATTTGTGCCATTTTTTCATGTATCCTGTTTTCTTGCACTTGTTGA
>JANHGD010004013.1:117146-130055 GCA_027560375.1 Imantodes cenchoa | reverse complement strand
AATATCTCTCTCTCTCTCTCTCTCTCTCTCTCTCTCATACACACACATAAGCAGGAAAAGACAAACAAAATTTATGGTTCATATTGCATGCATAAAACATGACTAAAATATCAGTGGTCATCCCTATATTAACTGTCATAAATTGTTTGTTGGATTTGACTGATAATTAAAATCTGGAGTGGCATGTTAGTCAGTAAGAAGGTAGGTAGGCAATGTTTAACACACTGGCTCCAGGCTTAACCAGAAACTTTTTGTTTGTGTTTGAGTCTTTTGAGTCAGTTTTGACTCCAGGCAACTATAGGAGTAGTCCCTCAGTTTTCTTGGCAAGATTTTTCATATGTGGTTTGCCACTGCTTCCTTCCTATGGCTGAGAGAAAGTGGGGAGAGGGAGGGTGATGGTCCTAATAACCCAACTGGGTTTGGACCTAAGGCAGCGTTAGAACTCATGCTAGATATAATTAACTTTCTAAGGAAAACCTACTCAGCAGAAATATAGATGCATTAATCTGTCATTTAATGTGTTACACTTTTTCAATAGCATAAGTCTTTTCAAGTTAGATTGAGCCTGTATCTACAGAGTGACACCTAGCATGCTTGTCACTGTAATATTGAATCAAACATCTTTTTTCTAAATAAGCAAATTTGGTTAACAAGAAAGTTGTTATAACAACGTTAGATGGTTGTCCTCACCTGCATATAATCAATTACCCACCTTTCTTTTTCTTTCCATATTGTATACCACTTAAGTAATCGTTTTGTACTTGGGAGTTTAGGATGCAAGCAGTATTGATGGCCACCTCGGAATCGTGATTTCATTGAGACTCTGAAATTAAAACCAATTTGTGAGTGCAGTATGGAGTGGCTTCTACAATTTTAACAAACAAGATTTGTTAACACCATAATTAGTTTCTCATTCTTCAGCTGAAGAAGCTTCTTGGATGAAAAATTTTCAGAAAAACGTCTTCAGAAAAACCAGAAAATCCAGTTGCCTCTTCAAAAAAGCACTCTTGGGACAACCATAATTAGTTAAATATCTCTTTCTGTTACAACCATCAGGCAAACTGTCGTTCTAGGTGTTGCTAATCAACATTTCTCAAAACATCCTTTATTATTGACCATGTTGGCTGGGACTGCTGGGATATATGGATTATTGGGACAACTGGAAAGTCGCAGTAGATCATTACTCTCTTAAGAGCTATTTTGTGAATGGCCCTACATGTTCTGTTTTTCTCTCCACACCTGAAACCTTCATTGCATTGTTGCATGCAATTTTGGTGTTAGGCAGAACCTTCTACTTCAGGTAAGTCACAGTTCACGCACTGGTAAACTGACTGTAGTGTCATCTGCATTAAACTTCTGTTGGATAATTGGAGTTGGAAGAACAGAAAATCTGGATGTGCTTGGTCCAAATTTCTGGCAATCAAGCTCTTAACTAGACAAATTGTTAATTGGTAGAGAAAAGAACAAATCTCTAAAGCAGCATGGATCACCACTGGCAAGATTCAGATGCTAGGTGGATCTATTTTTATATCCCACAAGCTCTCCTATGCATTACATTCATTTTTGGTGCATGTAAATCACATTTCCCATATTCAGAGGTCAGAAATGGAAAATTTTAAAGTATGTATCTTGCTCTTCTACATAATGAAACTTCATAAGAACCAGAAGATTATTCAGTAATCTGCGGCTCTCAGGTCCCAGCATAACTTTAAAGTGATAAAAGCTACTGTAGCATTCCTAATCTTTGCCGTAGCAACTACCTTGACAATATTGTGCAGCTCTATTGTGTTTTTTTCTGTCACATCAAATGCCTGCTTATTCTGTCATGGATTTCTTTGGTGCACTATGGTCTTACTCCTCTTCTCTAAGATTGTGTAAAATTCAGTGTTAGAACATAACCATACCAAACAATCGCTGTGTTAAACGATTTGCATGAATCCCAGCGCTTTGTGTGATGCTTTATGTCTGAATGTGTATATATACACACATAGAATGTTTCATTTGTGCTTTGTAAAAAACAACAACAACCTGTCGAGCTCCTTATTCATGAGTGGTAGTAACATAATCCATACTGCATATCATATAAAGTCATTTTGTTCTGTTAGGCTCAGTGAGCAGTATTATTTCATTCTTTGTAGGTTATCATCTTTGGTTGATAGATTAGCATGTTGCCTGAAAGTTGTAATCATGGTTATTCAATAAACTAGAATTAATCAATCTAGGGATTGATTGCATTCACATATCACACTAGTGTCTTTAGGACAGACATACGTATCTTAACTTGAAGAGTCCCGAAAGAGTCAATTTTACTATATTTTTCTCTCTGATTGTGATTTAAATTACTTGTTATAGGAAATTTCCTATTATTTATTTATTTATTTATTCCAAATCTGATTTCTTTTTAAAATGAAAATTCAAGGGAAAAAGGGAGGGAAAACTGAGAAGCATTGCCAAGCTCTAAGACATCATTAATATGTCGTATAACTTTTTCATTTAAACATTTTCCTGAAGTATTCTAAAAAAGTTTACAAATTAAATTCATAAGGTAAAATGTGCACTCTATACAATGACATTGAATTAACATATAAAAGCATTAACAGTCCTAACATTTTCAATTTTGAAGTCCTGTTGAATTTAGTTTGAGATTGCAACCTTATACATCCTGTTCAAAACAATCCTTTTTAGACAAGGTTTACCTTGCAACAGAGAGGAAGAAAAAACTAGAAACAGAAAGAAAGGGAAAATGTACCAGTTTGGTAGGCAACTAAGGTTTAAGATGATCTAATAATTAAAAAAAAAAACCCAGGTGTTTCTTTCTTGTGAAAAATAGAAAAAAATAGAAGGGATCTTAAGACTGCATGCTCAGAGGCTTAATTGTGAGAGGTTTTTTTTTTTTGCTGTTTTCAATAAAGAATGAAAATGTTCTTGCTTTGTCGGGTGAGCCAGGCTGGGCATTTCAGTTATATTTCTACCTCAGAACTTCTGCCTTTTCCCTTCTACTGCCAGGCCTGGCTGAGCTTCTAAAAGTCTGGCATTCACAGCTCCCTCATACCCATCCTAAAAAAGCTTGTGATTGTTTTTCTGCTGGCCTTCCAACATCCCACTTCTGCTGGCATTTTGTTTGTGAGAGCACACTGTTGTTTGGTTTTCCCATCAGGCAGCCCAGACGAGTCCTTGGCAGCCAATGTTCAGGCAGGAAAGCCTCGCACTGCTTTTGTTATGCTGATGCACGTTTCTGCACCCTTTGTCAGCTTCAGGTCACTGATGTAAGGGAGACACAACTGTCTATCCAGGCGGACTGGGAAAGAGCTACCTCCTTACCTTCTGGAAGTTTGAGCATTTCTCAGGACCTGTCAGAAAAAGGAGGTCACTGGCACACTCGACCACAGAAGCATTGGAACAGGCTTTTCTTGATTTTCACACGAAAGCTGATATTTGGGGACTATGGAGTGGGGAGCAAAAGAGGAGGACAACCCCCCTTCCTGTCCATGGAGCTATCTTCTGAGTTTATTTCTCATAAAAGGTAGTCCCCCCCCCCCCCAATCCAATGGCCAAGCCATTTGTTTTCTGATCCAAAATTTCACACTAAGCTCTTAAGGATTCCATACTAACAAATGCCAATGAATCGCTGTTTTAGAGAGCCAATTTTTTTCTCTTTCTGAGAATTTCTAAAGACAACTTTCTCTTGTTGGGAGATTGTATGACCCTTGTGAAGCAGAGTTGGTAGGACATACATTTTTTGCACTGGCCCAATTTACCAAAATTTTATAGAGCTTCTTCTATAATATAATTCTGTTATTTCTAAGTGCCAGTTTTTGTGTGATTACCATTGCTGTGTATTAGCAACAGAGTAATTCAACTTATGCAGATATACATTTGAATATTGCTTTAAGATTATGGCCATAGATGCATTGGATGGATGCATTACATTTTTGTGGCTGGTCTTCAAATATAATATTGCATATATCACATATTTACTATCATATTATACCGGTGTCTGGATCACTGATTCTCAGCTCTCTTGCCCACAAAGGCTGGGTATACAGCCTCAGGGCAAGGCAGTTCTGAAATTCAGCTCCCTTCCCTTCTCCCTATCCCATATCCATGTCCATTGACTCTCAGTTGATCATCACCCCTGTATTGCAGGTTTGAATAGTTATGCATAGAGATATCCCTATTTTTGTTTTGCTCTCAGTAAACACAGAATGTTTAATACAGTCCACACAAAAAATTCCCTAAGCTGCCACTCTTCAGATAGTTGTAGTTCCCAAACTATTCCTGGTGGCTGGGAATTTGTGAAAGGAAAATCACAACACTTCTGGAATGGGACAAGTTAAGGAGAGGCTATATATAGGATCAAGTTCAAAGAGAGCATACCCTGAGTTCTACAATTTTGATAAAAGGAATTGTGGAACAACATGCTAGATTCAGCCTAAAGTTATAGGGTTAAGATACTTCCCAGAAGCACATGCTATTGGATTAATTTCATCTGTATGCAAAGATCATTTTTGTGTTAGGAAAAGATTCTCTGTGCACTAAGCTATTTATTTTATTGACCTCCGCTCCTGCCATAAAAATGATTTTCACTTTGACTTTTTTATTCAGGTGAATAAAATTGATGCCCCAGCTTCATTTTGTTTTATGGATGCAATGCATTATTATTATTATTATACAGCTTCAACTACGATTTTGGGCAGATATTATTTTAAACAAATAACGTATCAGAAAATCTCAACTCTGCTATTTTTGAATGTCTTCGAATTTACTGAGAAATTATGAATGGAAGGGATTTAACTTCCAAATGACTGAATATATAATTTGGTTGTTATGAACTGTCTTGAATATTTATTATCAACTTATTTAACTGCCATATACCAGACCAAGTTCAGAGCTGCGAAAGAAGTGACAGTGATTCGGAACAGAGTGAAAGAAATTGCTTTGGCAAGGCACATTCTTCCCTGCTACAAGAAATTTTTTTTAATGGTGTATATTAAACAATTTGATATTACTTGATTTCTTCATTTTACATAAATCTGTGTAGGTATGCATTATCCTACAATCTGAACATTTTAGTTTATGCTTCTGGTTATAGCAGTGTGCAGAAGTGCTTCATATTCATTGAATGAGCACAGAGGTAAAGGGGTTTGATGCACAGCGCATGAATAATCTAGGTATCACTCACTTCTGATTTTTGAACTGCGATGAATTGTATGTGTGCATATGCCAGTTTCAAAATAAGTTTTAGGAATGATCCCAGCAGATTATAATAAAACAGAGTGCAGAGCCAATTTATTTAAAAAATGAACATCTGTTAATCCCTATTTTGGTCCTGGTAAGAGTGGGTGGGCACGTTATAGAAAATGCATGTGAAGTGAAGAAAAATGCAGACAAGTTAAATAAGATGTCAGAAATGCTAAAAGCACCATTTAAAAAAACGTTTATGGATGCAGGACCTCAGCTTATTTCGGTTTGATTCCGCTACAGGAGTTAGTTAATAAGCAGACTACAGATTAGTGTATTTCTTTGAACGTTTATATACTGAGTATCCTATGAAATGTTTAATTATTATTGTAAATTAGTTGTATTGGTGTTGAATTCTTCCATTTCCCCACCCCTGAACAGATTTAGCCTTAGAAAATATCTGTATATCTAACCAGAGGAGTTCAGAAAGAAAAAGTTCAGTGGGGAAAAAAAAGTCTTAAGACACTTTTTTATGTTTGTCTTTCTTCAGACTTCAGTATCTTTTTAAGTCTTAAAGATTAATAATTTTGGAACCACGTGTAATATATGGGGCTGCCTGAGGAAACATTTGGAGTTATCAATATGAAAAATCTGAAATTACCAGCAATTAAATCAAGCAAAGAAATTCAACTGGTTCCGAAGACAAACTAAAAGGAAGCATCAGAGAGTGTTGTTTGGAGTTTTCAAACAATAGCAATGAAAAATAAAATTCCTCTTTGCTTATAGAACATTGTTTCCTGGAACAAACTTGTTTTCTTCCTGCTAGAGCAAAAGAATCAATGTGATTTTTTAAAAAATGATAGTGCAGAAAAAAAAATAACTCTTAAGAAGTGTAATAGTGTTTGCTTTTGCCATCATTCCTACACAATAGTGAGGTAAACTGTGCCTTTCGGTTCATAGATCACTCATCATTTCAATGAGGAGTCACAAGAGGGTGATAAAAGTGAAGCAGGCAATGAGTCTTTTTAATATCTTTACTGTGGAAACTGTTTTTATACGGTAGTATAAAAACATCATTCTGGCCACTTCCTCCCCTCAAATGATGCATCTTAATTCTACAACAGAGCCTTTTTCCCAACTTCTGTCGACTTTTTCAAACTAATATCTGTGGTGTCCTGAATTATATCATTGTGATGCACGTCTAAAATAAAAGAAGCCACCGGCTACTTGGTATTATATACTTTAGCTGGTAAACATTTTGGGAGGGAGTCTACTACTGAAAATATACCACAAGAAAGATGTTACGTGATCTGAAAATAGCTATTGCTACTTTCCTCCATTTCTCATATTTGATTTATCGCTTGGAAGAAAAGGCAATATTGCTAAATGCCTATGCAGAAGGGTCCTGTTTCTTGCATCAGTTGACACAGAGGAAAGTGAGCTGTGATGTACTACAACTATATATATATTTAAAGTAGGACCAGTTCAATTATATTTGTTACTTAAGTGGGTTTCAGAGTCCATACGAAAAGTTCTATGTGGGTATTTTTTAAAGGAAGATTTCATTTTTGATATGGCAGTCAAAAGGGTGAGGAGTAAGTATTATATAAAGTAGGCATGATTAACAATAACTTGGCAAGTAATGCTATTTAACACAAATTGCCAGAGGTAGAGGTGAAATCAGCAGTTCTACTCAGCTTAAAGAGATTCCTTATGAGAGTCAAATGTTTAGCAGCAGTACATCTCACTGAGCTTAATGGACTCACAAGTAAATGTACTCAGTATTACATTATAGTTAAAGGTTTTTAGTCACTTAAGAGAATGGGATTGAAATAGTTGCACTGTGCTGTAGCATTTTATAACAATATATTATGCAGTTAATGCAGAACAAAATTCTGCATTAACTGCTTCTGCAAAGATTACAATTCAGAATATGGAAACTCTAATGCCCGTACATACATAAATAAATAAGTACAGGTACATAAACAACCGAAAAGAGTTATTGCATTTCTAACCTCATATTACATTTTTAGTTTACACTTGATAAATTAATGATGTTTGCTAAATGTAAGACAAAAAACAAGTTTCCAGCTATTTTGCTACACTGAATATGATATGCTTCTGTAATAAACCGTTTATTATTTTTATCATTTTAACATTTGCAGAAAAGCAGACTTAGATTTAGATATAACACTATTTTTTCTTTTAAAAAACTTACATGATCATTCGTTCCTTGCAATATGGATATTTTGGCCGCTCTTCAAGTTTCTGAATATCAGAGAATCTTATTTTTGGACCCTTTCGTAAGCATTTGCATTTTGATCCTATAAGACAAAAAGTATATTATTTAAAATCTACAGAAACATCTGATTTGTTTATAGTTTCACTTTAAAAAAAAGTGCTATATTTGTAAACATTTTAATATCAAGGCTTAAATCCTACATATGCTTAAGCAGTTTATATTCAGTTGAAATAGATAGAAGATGTGTAAATGTCTCTGAAATTAAATCCATTAGATCTAGTAGACCCACTGGATTGCAACCTTTGTGTATAACAAGCCATGTGACAACCTCATCTTATTAATTCTGCACCTGCTGTGTTGAAATTTAATGAGGAAGAAAAGCTTAAGGAAAATAAACAATATGACCAATGACTTTCATGGGTGTTAATTTCTTTCCTTTTGATAAATATTAAAAGAGTATGCCAAAAGTATTCCAAATTCATCATTTTACACTCTACAAGCTGCAAAAAATAACACAGTACCAATCTGGGCCAAATAGAAATTTAACAACAAACAATTCAAGCCTTCCAACAAAACCCAAACGTTAAAAATTCTTGATACCTGCACCTGTTTAAGTTCTGTTCACTTTTTCCATTGTGCAAAACTATGAATGAGTTCACAGTTCAAAGCCGGTCATTCCAAGAAGTAAACTTTGGCTGGAAAATTAAATGCCAACTAGGGCTACCCATAGCTTTTCATGGGAGCTTTGCTGATATTTCTCAGTTTTGCAAACCTATGTTCTGTGGTCTCTTGTCATTTTTCTTTTTTCTAAGTCCTTCCAAGGACCACAACTGTATTTCAATCTGCTGTTTCGGTGAGGGATAAAAGGGAAAAATGCCAGAGTGAGTGAGAGAGACGCTGGTTAGTGAGGAACCTGTAACTTACCTTCTATGCTGGTAAAGCAGATTACAAGGACCAATAAGAGGAGAACTGCGGTCAAAAGCTTCATAGTAAGACCTGAAGAGCCTAGAAATGGGTTCACTTAGGTCTCACTGGGTTAACCTGCTTTCTCTTTGCCCCTGGGATTGTTCAGATAGTAGGGGGTCAGATGGCGTTTGAGGGGTGCCAGGCCAAAGGATGGACCGTGACTGACTCCTCTGGCTTTGCTCTCCTGGTTTCTGTTGTGTCTCTTCCTGCACGTCCCACCAGTTTCAGCTCCTCTCTGCTTGAGCACGGAGGCTTTCCTCCTCTTTTAAAACAGCTCCTGCTGCCCTTTTCCTCTGACTCATTAATATGCAGATAGACTCAGTTACTTTCAACAATTTCGCAATTCCCCCCTCCAAAGGGAGGGACTTACAGCGAGCAAAAATAGCTGGTTCTGCTTAAGGCAGCGAAGTATCTTCGTG
The DNA here is from genome assembly GCA_027560375.1 of Imantodes cenchoa. Taxonomy (NCBI): domain Eukaryota; kingdom Metazoa; phylum Chordata; class Lepidosauria; order Squamata; family Dipsadidae; genus Imantodes; species Imantodes cenchoa. The sequence continues at coordinate 121,247 of JANHGD010004013.1, read as the reverse complement.
GGTCTCACAATGTAAGGAGAGAATATGAAGGTGATACAGAGGGGTTGAAAAGGAAGTCTTCCTTTCTCCCCCTTCTCTCCCCAAAGAAACCTGGGGTGAAACCTGTCATAAAACCCTCTTTAGCTGAAACTCTTGGGAAACTCACTGGCTCTCAGATCAATGCACCTCACCAAGGCTCCTATTGAGGATAAAACTGGAGGAAAGGATAGCAACACAGAGAGCTGGAGAGAATGCAGAATACAAGTGATCTGGACAGGATAGGATTTAAGTGTGAATGGCAGCTTCCAGAATTTAGAACAGAATAACATTGATGCTTTGGTGGTTAGAAAAGATTTAAAAGTTTTGCAGACATACCTGCTTCTTTTCAGAGAGGATAGTGAATTAGTTGGCATTTCCCCTTTTCAGGAGTGCAGCTCTGGGCCTTGCATTTTCTGCCACACACTGAAATCTAAGCATACTGTTTTGCATATTCTGTTGTGCATTATCACTGTATAATGACCGCCACTAAAACTGGGGGCAGGAACAACACTTATCAAACTTGGCTACTGACAATCTAGCTGAACAATCTAACTTTGTGTGGGAGATCACCAGAAAATCTCAGAGCTGAATTGGGAAATTGAAAAAAAACTACCTAGAAAGAAGGCAATGGAAAAGCCATTTCCATTTCTGTGACAATAATCAACTCTTCAGTAATCAAGCTTGATTTGATAGAGTCATGTTGAATTAGATGAAGGAATGGATTTGGTGCAGGATATCTTTCTGTTTTCTTTATGCTAACATGAGACTAATTTCAGTGGTTATTAGAAATGGAATTCCACCATCAAGCAACCCCTATGAAACGTCTCCCTGTGTGGTTGTAAAGACTTTATCAAGTCATTGGGGGGGGGGGGGATTGAAATAACATGTTTCTCTAGTCTTTGACATCTAGATGATGTCATTTTTCTAGGAAGCACACTGAAGATAATTTAATGTCTACTGCTTAGAGTTGGACCAAACCATGGGACTGTATGAAAGTTTGCCCACCTCCAGTCAAGGCTGCCTCACATTGTGAGTCAGAGGTCTGTTACTGATGATTACTTATATTCTTTGCCAAGATATTTCAAACTCTGTTCCTCAAGAGTTTGATGGGGTCTCACAAGAATTTGATGGGTTCCCTGAGAGATTCAGGACAAAATTTTAAAAAAGAGCTCATGGAGATAATTTTCTATCACTAGAGATTTATCTCTCAATCAGGAATTCCATTTTTCCCCACTAATAGGTTCACTAGCCTGAAATAGTTGGAAAATGGTGCTCTATAGTGAAAGTACAATTTCCTCAGTTCTACTTTTGGCTTATTAAAACTTCAGTACCAAGGGGATATCAGAATCTGGTTGATTCTGGAAGTAGCTGCTATTTGAAATCCTACAAATCGAATTCCTTGTGATCTGTTTCAATTGCATCTTTCTGCTATGTATTGTGGTGCTCCAGTTGAATAGGAACCTACTTTCAAAGTAAAATGGAGGAAAAAAATACAGGTGCTTCACAGTTCCATCTTTATTCTTCATATTTGGTTGGCTTTTGTATAATTTTTGTTTTATGCTTTTAATTTTTTGTGGCTTGACTAGGTATTGTGCTATTGTGCTAGTGGCATGATTGTAACCTATTGAGAATCTCTGGCTTGCCGCAGGTGAAAACAAAAGAATGGGAAAAAAATCTGGGCTTGTTTTCTAAAGGTGAAAGGGTCATTTAAACCACTAAGTCCAACGTTTTCATCATGTAGAAATATAAATTTAAAAAATGCAAACATCTGGCTATCTAGCCTCCACATAAACAAATTGAGTGAAAGGAAAGCCATCATTTTTTTTTTTTGTAATTGGTTCCACTGTCAAACTATTTTCTAGATTTCCATTGGAATCTGCCCATTATATCTTGTATTCTTTAATAACAGAAAACAGGTCTTGAGCTTCTTCTATGAGACATTATTTCACAGGCTATATCTGAAGAATGCTTTCATAGTCCTTATTAGTCATATTTTCTAAATATATCGAGTTTCTTCAATCTATTGTCATAGACTTGCATTTTAACTTGCTGATCATCCTTCCTTGTTGCATTTTTCCAAACCTCCTCGCATTTCTCTGACTTGTTCAAAAAGGGTGGCATCGAAAACACAGGTAGTATGTGGCCAAAGTTGAATAAACTGGAATGATTACTTTCTGCGGTTTGGAAATGGTACATCTGTTGATTCAACCCACAATTGGATTTGTCTTTTTTTTTTTGCATGCAGAACACACTGCTGGCTTAAATTCAGGCTGTAATCAATAACTATCCCAAGATCTTTTTCACTAATATCACTACCAAACCAGATATTCCCCATTCTATACATGTGTGTTTGATTATTGTTATTTCCTAAGGGAAGAACTTTTCATCTAACTCTGTTAAATTTCATTTAATTACTTTCAGCCACTCTCTCCAATCTAAAATTGCCTGTTTTTTCTCCCGGCCAATTATTCAGCCATCTGCAATTCTCATTTCCTCAATCTTCTTATTCAAGTCATCAATAAAAATATTAAAGAGTAGGAAATCTAAGCCTGAACTTTGAGACATACCAGGTGATATGTCTACCCAGTTCCATAAGAAGCCTTTGATGAGCACTTTTTGAGTACAATTATCTAGCTATCCAGTTCATCATCGTTCACTTCACTGGCTTATTAATCAGGATGTCATGATGAAATTTTCATCTACCAAGACACTATCAGGGGTAGTGCAAAATAAAAGTTCATATGGTATAGAATAGTTAAGAGATGCCTTTTTCTACTTACATAAACTATGCCTGTGGATGAATTCAATTTCCCCTTGAATATGAGCACGGAGCATGGAAAAAGAGTGATTTTGATAAGTCAACATTCATGACTTAATTATTCAGCAAAAGGAAACCAGAAAAAAAAAAGGAATGTCCTTCTTAATTAATTACATGACTATGAGAGCTTTCCTTTCAGAATCCAATATTGTTTCCAATGTCTGAAGCTGGCAATTTAAGGAGTACATGCATACCACACGCACAAAGAATATACTGAATGATGTATCCATTCCCCCCGCCCTTCCCCAGCATGTTTCCCACTCATGTGAGACGTGCTGCTGACATGCTTGGAACATCTTGAATATCCTTGAGGCTTATTAATGCAAATCTCTGTGTTTCCTTCTTTCCCAAGACGTGCTTCTTCTGTACCTTCAAGTGCTTGTGTCTGTATCTGTATGCATGTGTGCCTCTGTGTGTGTATGTGTGTGTGTGTGCTTCTCCCAGAAAATAAGCACTCTTGGGTCAGAGGTCATGGCAGCAAACATGCAAATGAAATGCATCTCTGATCTGACAAAGCTCACCTAGTGACCGTCAAATTATTATCTTGTTTTTTTAATACATAGTTTAGGAGGAAAAAACAAATTAAGGATATGAAAAATTCAAGCTAAGCCCTGCAAGGTTGCAAAGCAGTGGCTGGGTTGGGAAAGAAATAAGGAAACAATCATGTTCTATTTCTCAAGCTTAGCATATGAATTTAGAGATTACAACAGACAAATCTGCTTGTGATTTATTTTCTTGCTTTTGGTTGGAATTAACGTGTTACAAGTCATCACTATTATTTATTCAACCCCGATTAAATGTTATGCAGAAACAGAATAGTTGAGCCGCTATGTTCCCTTGCTGGCTCCATCCTGAAATGGTGAACATGGAAAGGAAAAGCAGAACAGCCTAAGCAGGAGCTACCCGAAGAAGTAAAGGCTCAAGGAGACTTATCTGCAAATTTCTATAGCTTAAGTGATCTGCCATCATGAGATGGGAGATCATTATCTCTCTGCTTAGCCTGTCTCAAAAAAATAATAATAATCACAAAATAGGATCATGGCAACTAGTCCAGATTCTGTGAAGCAATAAGAGAGTGAAGACGAACATCTGAGAAAGGAAGTGAGGAGGTCTGCTAGATATCTGGAACCCAAACACTATTCAGGTCTTTGGAACTCAGGTTGATTATTGGGATTCAGATAATGCTACTTAGCAATAGCAATAGCACTTAGACTTATATACCGCTTCATAGTGCTTTACAGCCCTCTCTAAGCGGTTTTACAGAA
>JANHGD010004011.1:58457-72807 GCA_027560375.1 Imantodes cenchoa | reverse complement strand
TATCTCCCTCTCATCCCCCGCCATTGCCCTTACCTTCTCAGGCTAGGCAAGGACTGACAGGGAGGGGAGGGCAAGGGGCAGGGCCAGTCAGTGATGGGCTCACCTGACAGGGAGCCACAGCAGAGGCCCAAAGAGCCACATGCGGCTCCAGAGCGGCAGGTTGCATACCCCTGCTTTAGTCAGAACTGAATGTGATCCTGTTTTGAGATACTGGCCATTTGAACTGCACATTTTTAACACAAATCTAAGAATAATTGTTCAAGCATGAGAACTGCTGAGTTCAATGTACTCTCAAAAAAAAAATACCTTTTGCACTCTAGAGTCTCTTTTTATCTCCCTTAAGAAAATAAATTATCCCAACTTTTTTTCTCTTTTCTTCTACTTCTATTTAATATTGTGTGTGGTTGAATTAATGTAATAAAAGGATTTAAACAAATCCAATATGTTCTTTGATAAGTAATTAATTAATCTATGCGCTGCAGTGCATTCAAATCATTAAGACTCTAACCATCTAAATTACACTTGCTTCTGTATCTGTGTACTACTTTCTTCCCTTCAAACTACTGAGAAATTTATTTTTGTTATTCGGTGACCATTCATATTTATTCTGCCCAGGAGAGAGAGAGAGAAATGGAAGGAACATGCTTTGAAATATTCAATACAGTCAAAATCATTATTTTTTAAACACTAGACGTTTATTTATATTTCTTTTTTTTTCTTCTTTCCTGACCTTATAGATTAGATGATAAATTCTAATTTGTAACATCAGAATATAATAGCCAAATATATAATACAATAAATTGCATTTGTACACATAATACAAAATTTGAGGTAGGGCCTCAAGGACAATGATATTTTTTAATGAATAATGTATAATATATCATCATAGGCGCTATATAAGATATATGTATATATATGATACACATCCTTTGAAACATAAATGCTTTTATTAGCTTATATGTGGACAAAATATAACTTCCTGATTAGGGTACATATCTTTATCCATAGGCATATTATTTTAAGGCCTAGTCAATCTTTTCAGTATTCTACCCTAGCTATGAAGTTAAAGTCATTTTAGATGCCTTCCCCATTTTGTTCCCCATCATAAGGTAACCCAAATATTATCCCTAAGGGAGATAATATTTCCCCAGAACTAAAATAGAGCTGGGGCTACCCATAGTGATTCTGTGCAGGACTTTGCCTCAAAAGGTATTTCTTTTTTGGTTCAATTCCATGCCTTCTTCTGTATACAAGCTGACTTCATCCTTAGTATATCCTTCCTGATCTTCTTAAAGCCCTTGTTCTGGAGAGCAACCAAAGAGAGAAAAAGAGGGTAGGATGATATGAACTTTTCTGAAGCGTGAAAGGAAAGGAATGTGGGTACAAATGTGTATCAAATAACTTAGTAGATGAAGATATAGACAGTGAATCCTATTATTCTTCTGTATTTGATGGCTTACAACTAAATGCAGCCAAATCTGAAAACGAGTTCTTCCAGTTGTAATGTTGCATTTGACTAGCTTGCGGATTTATATATTTATAAATAACATAGATGAACCATCCTACAGATGGGCATTCTCAGGTTGATATATGGTAAAATACTTATATCAAATAAGCTTAGTTGTTTCCCCCCCGCTTGAGTGGGTTGGTCAAATACCAGAACCTTTAAAAGAAAAAAGAAAAAAAAATCCCAGAACTCATATTCTATCTTTATTAAGCCTACCAATATCAATTTTATCTTTTGTTTTCATCTGAGGCTTCCTAGGTGAAAATTTGTTAACACTGTGAACCCACGCTTGCAAGATGGATAGGGCATCATAAATGCTGCCGATGAAAAGACTTCTCCTGTCATCTCATCTATCACCTGGTCCCCATGATAAGATTGCTCTTTGCCTTGTAGTGGTGCGGCAGTCTAATTCTAATATCTCAAGCCATTAGTGTTCATTTCTGTGCTTTCCTTGAACAAACATCTTGCTCCACGAAGAATATCTTGACAGATTGAAGAGCACCAAGCGAACTAAATGCTAAAGCTTTCAACATTTAGCAGGCTCGGGGTTTTGACTGCAGAGATCAATTTTAGGAAGGCTGCAAAGGAGCAAACTTCAACTGAAATCAATCAGGTTTGCTATAGAGTCGTCACACTTCCACAATATCTGCAATACTTCTGGAATATGTTTCTGAAGCTAATAGATGTTTTTCAGGTGCAATATGGAAGGGAATACAACCGTTAAGGGTTTGTTTCAGAGTATGAACAGATTTATCAATCCATCTCTATATACAATAGAATGGTCACTTGTAGCCTGTGGCATTTTTGTGGCTTTTAGAACCCCTCAAATTTTTACTGTCAAATTCAAGGATTAACAGCAACAACAACAAATAACAATAATGCACATTTTCATTGCTTTGCAGCTCCACTAGTGACTTAATTATGTCATTGTCCTGCCCCTTACAAGTGTCAAGTGTCAAAAAATAAAATTCAGCCCCTTGCTCAAAAAAATGAAAGAGAAACTGACACCAGTAAATGCTCAGAACCAATTTCTAATACCAGCAGGAAGAAAGGAATAAGAATTGCTCCAGTCAAAAAGGCCTACTCTGAATCTCTTGTGCCAAAGAGTTTTGGCTGGGGGAATTCAGGAGAGGAGACCTTTCTATGGTGGCCTCAACCCCAGAGGTGAAATGCTACCCGTTCAGAACAGTTCGCTTGAACCGGTAGTAAAAATGCTACCCGTTCAGGTGAACCGGTATATCCAATGATCAGCTGTGCGATGATCAGTGGTGCCACGCGATCTAGATTAGCTAGAAAGGAGGATTTCCTGCTTTCTAGCTAATCTAAATCATGTGGTACAGCTGATCCCCGCCTCGCTGTTCTACTTACCTTTGCAGACTCTGATGGCTTCAAAATGCTCCTTTTTCAGTGTATTGCCTGCGGCGCGTATGCATGTGCAGTGCACATGTGTGCACAAAGCGTGGGCAAAGCAAACCGGTAGCAGACTTCAGAGGATTTCACCCCTGCTCAGCACTTTATAATATTCTCCTGCCAGAGATGACGTTGGCCCCCATACTCCAGGCTTTCCCGAAGAGCTTGAAACCTGGATCTGCCAGGTAGCCTGGGCCCCTGATAGGGACACTTCATTTTTTTCCCCAATTTTTTTTATTGAACACACATAACAGTACAACCCTAAACGTAATAGGGACACTTCATTTTTGGGGTGACTAATGGGGTAGAAAGAAGATCCCCCCCTCATTTCACCTTTCTTCTTAGTTTTTAGTCTTTATTTAATCTTTCTAATTTTAATTGTTTTGTATTATCTTTTTTAAAACCTTTATCATTTTAAAACCCATCTAGCATCATTGCAACAGTGAAGTGGGCAGCATATAAATTTAATAAATAAAGAGCCTTTTGTGTGTAACGCCTCCAGTGTAAGCTCCTTTTAATCAATCTTTAACCTCACACGACACCAGCGTTGCCAAGTGAATAATGAAGACAGCCGAGAGCATAAAATTTGCACATTTACAACAAAGACATCCTTAGAAATAAAATTCTGTTCAGCAATCAGTATTGCTTTTGAGTAGATATTGCTTCTGAGTAGACTTGAAAAACTTTTCATTGGTAACTTGGATGATGGAAGAATGTCTTCACTATAATTTTTTGTACTTCGTTTCTTGAGAATCATATCCTCAACCCAAATTCTTGGATATAAAACTAGCTTGGATATTTGGAACTTTAATTTTACTGATTCTTGGGCTATTTTCTGCCTCAATTCTCTGTTCCACCTCGGGCTCTTTTTTATTTAGTGGAAGGAAATATTTAAGCTTAGGAAATCTCATCTGTTGCTATCGATTCAGAATACCTAGTATGTGAAATATTACATAGCCATCTTCCTATTTATTACTTTTTAGTTTGAATTTTTGCTCCCCCCCTGGTTTCTCAGGCACAGGACTTACCAGGAAGCAAAAGGAACCAATCATGCCACATAGCAATTATGGATATGCTGCCATTTTCTCCCTTGATCATTTATCTCTGTGCCACTATTAAATTAAGGGACATAAGGTTTCATTTAAAAATTGCAGGAATATAAAAGCCTGTACTACCATACCTTCTTCTTGTAATTTGCAACATGCCCTTAAAAAAAAAAAGGATATTGACACCATTGTTTCTATGAATGCCTACAGGGCTGATAAATAAATCCTAACAAATTTAATGAAGGATATTCATAACTAGTGTAAATAAGATTGCAGAATTAAACCAATTCAGGCAGAGAAGAAATATCATTTTCTGGGGAAAAAAACAAACCTTACCTATTTTTGTTAAGAAATGCCATTCAAAGCAGAAGAAGTGAGTTCCATGGGCACAAAATGCAACAAGCATTTTAAGAAGCGATCTTTAACGGTGATATATTAAAAGCAATTAAATAATATTGAAGTATAGTGCATATTTTAGTGAGAACAGGGCAAGCCTCTGACATGATTTCTAGTGACAATAAGCCAAAAAATGCTGGAACAGACTTATGGACAACTTAACTACCTCAGCTTCTTCTCCAGGTTGGCATAATGGCTCTTTCACATTGTATTAGGGCCAGCAATAAAATCATAACCATCTTTCTTTCTAAACAAAGTAATTTACTTAAGTTATGAATACAGTTGAATGCATATTGTCATTTTTTGAAATATATAGAATCAGGAGATAATCACTTCATATTGTCTAGTTTTTTGTCATTGAATTTCATGAGTTATATTTATATATTTATTTAGTATTTATTTCTTGGATTTTTTTTATCTTGTAGGTGGAAAATAAAATCTCTAGGACAAGATCTTGTTCTGTCCTGTTGTATAATCTAATCATTCACAGTAAAAAAAATAATCAAGCTTTCGTAGTTTAAAAAAGCATCCGTTACTTATATATTCTGAAAATGGCTGAGGAAACAAAATTGGGCAGAATTATAATTTTCAACTCCATGTGGGTATTTACTCAATACAAATAAATGAGTTGTTTCAGGAGAAGATCTCCCAATTGCTGTACACCCGCTTTGTGGATGCCTTTCTTGTTATTCAAGGTGTGAAGGGTGAAGAACTCTTCTTATTCTGGTTTTGCTAACCATTTCTAAACCTCTTATAAATAGTTTAAGGGTCTATGGCAGTGATGGCGAACTGTTTTTTGTTTCAGTGTTAAAAGGGTGCACGCACGTGCATGCCCACATCCGTAATGCAATGCCCTCTCTCCTGTGCATGCATGCACAACACCCCACCCCACGCTGCCCCCCTGCCCATACATACACGCGGGCCTCACTGAAGCCTTCGGATTTCCGGTAGGCCCTTTGGGCCATTTTTTGCCCTCCCCAGGCTTCAGGAGGCTTTTCCTGAAGCTTGGGGAGGCCAGAAATGGCCCAATGGGCCTATCGGAAGTTCATTTCCAAACTTCCGGTAGGCCTGTTGGACCCGCTTTTCACCATTCACAGACTCAGGAGGCTTTCCTGAAGCCTGGGGAGGGCGAAAACGCTCTCACTCACCCTCCAGAAGGCTGAAAATCTGTTGGCTATCGCGCAAATGCACGCTGGAGCTGACAAAGGGCAATGCCACGTGTGCCCTCAGGTATAGCTCTGTGTGCCACCTGTGGCACGCGTGCCATAGGTTCGCCACCACGCCAAACTCTATGGTCTTGGCAGAGGATAGGATATGGGAAAGATGCAGGATAGGATAAACACTTGGTTAACACTGGAATAAAGGAACAAATGGATTTGTATTAAACTACTGAAAAATGGGTTTTAAAACAGTTCTTCTTATTTCTATAAATTCTAAACTCCACCAGTACTAGCCTATGTGGCCCTAAATCATCCTTAACCTTGCCTCCCTTAGGTGTTTCCCAGTTTGGGTTCTAAGCCTCCCGTAGTCTTGTCCTTCTACATAGTCTCTCCTAATTCCCTCCTACTGCTGAAACATAACTTGGGAGGAGGCACCATCATTTGTTTGACAGTTTTGTCCCCTAATCATCACTAACCTCTAGTAGGAACTCACTTCCATGAAGTGTATGTGTTACAAGCACCATTCATACAGCAACTACAGACCTTAATGGGAAAACTTTGAAATGTGGCACAGTAGTAGGTTAAAAAACTAAATACTGTAGCTCTGTAGCTCAGTGAGAGAAAGAGAAAATAATTAAAAAGATATTCACAGGATCTAAGAATGACACGTTTGAACAGTTAAATTGAACAGTTGAACAGTTAAATTATTACATTAAGGTTGATTAGTGAACCATGGTGATGCAATGGTTAGAATGCAGTACTCCAGGCTAACTCACTGTTCACTCCAGGAGTTTGATTCTGAACGGCTCAAGGTTGACTTCTGGGGTCGGTAAAATGAGGATTTGGTCAGCAATATGCTGACTCTGTAAACTGCTTAGAGATGGCTATAAAGCACTATGAAGCAGTATATATGGTAAATCTAAGTGCCATTACTGTTGCTATTAAGTTGAGACCTCAAGTTTAATGTGATTTTAAAATCCCATTTTTGGCCCATCTTTGCTGAAAATTGGTAGCAGTTTCCTTAGCTTGGAAAGATACAAAACTGTATTGTAATTTAGCATCATTTAAAAACAAATCTCCAAAGACTCAAATATCTGTCTCTAGCCACTTTGTACTTCCACCATGCTTACTATGATCAGCACCTACAAATTGTTAAGTGCAACTCACTGGCCAGCCATTCTTACGTTAGCTAAATAAAAACACTTTATATTTAAAGAGTCACTTCGGACAGCAAGATGGGTGACACATAAATTTAATAAATACATATTTTTCTCTAGCATAGTAGAGACATAGAATAAATCTATGAACTCAACAATTTTACCTGGCAAACTGGATGACTATGCTAACTATATGTGGAAGTACCTAAATGATTGTAGTAGGTTTGTTTCCTGGTTTGATAGCCTAATTATTCCCTAAAATAATTAGGTGTTATAAAATAGATAGTAGACATTCCATTTCTTATCATGTTTCCTGTGGCAAAAGAACTAAGAACATCCCTTTCCATCTGGTGCACTTCAGATAAATATGAATTCCAACTTTATTAAAATTTGTTGCCAAATCAAAACCAGAAACACACACAGATGACTGATTCAGCTGGATTCAATAACTTCTTTGTAAACATAATAACAGATGAATTTACAATACCATAAGCAGAGTTCTTCTTCAAGCAGTTACAGACAGCAAAGAACAGTTAGTTTCATTTCAGCAGAGTTCAGAGAGAGCAGAGTGGGAGACTGAGCCATGCCCAACCTTAAACTTAAGTTCCAGTTTCGATTCTCTACACAGACTCAAAAGTGGTTAGCTCCCATTGGCTGACTTAGTTGCTATGCCTATTCATTGGCTAACCTTGTTAACATGGCTCTCCCAGTTCATGAATATCTGAACAAACTTGCAAAAGTTCAAATCAAGGAAGGCACAGAGAACGCAATATTACATGTGAATCCGTGCCATTTACTGTCTTATAAATATAGAGCTTTCCCATTTCTTTTTTATGAAATGTAGGCAGGTATTTTTCTCTATGATTTCCCAGTGTTTCCATATAGTTTGAGATAAAAGAAACATCTGCACATGAAAGATTTCAGATTTTTCATGCTTGGGACAAGAAATAGCAAAGTCTGTGATGGGACAAAGCTTCTCAGGTCAGTGATGTTGACAGAGCACTGGTGAGAATAGCAGGAGGAAAATGATGGTGTGCTAAAAGGATAATACTGAGTGCAAAGAGGAGTGTTGAAAGAAATTCTGCAGGGTGCAGTAGTAAATCTGGGAGCAAAAGTTTTCTCTATGCAGATAGGCATGTATACGCATAGGCACACATACATAAATAGCCATTGTTCAGCTTGCATTTGACAGGAATGTAACAAAAGGAAAAAAAGTAAGCTTAAGGATGATTGAATATGATGAAAAGAGAGGATTTATAGTTTGCCTCCAGAGTAATATTATTGAACGTCAGCAGTATATTTAGATGCCTTCCATCCTCATACTCATTCCACACAAATATAGAGCCTTTTAACTGAAGCTCTCTGTATAGATCGCTTAGGTGAGTTTTGTTGAGATAATCCTTGGAATATTTGGGAAGTCTATTAGATTTTCTCCTGACCTACTGTACTTTTCCTGCAACAGAAATATAAGATCCAGGAACTGTGGCAAGAAATGATTTTATTCTTCTATTTTTCTTTTCTTTGTGCAAAAGAGAGGTCAAGGAAAGAGTCAAAGTGCTGGAATTCTTTTGCCAAGGAGAACAGATTTCACTTCTCACATCATCAGTGTACAAAAGAAAATACAGTGTTTTTCCAGTCAGGCTGAGCCAGACTCAGACTGGTATGAACAATAGAGAGGAGGAGAATGTTTCACTGAGGCCTATAGAACCGCTTTGAAATATGGTCAAGGCTAAAGGGCAAAAATAAGAGCATTTTGTTGTGTTTATTGTAAAAAATAGTTTGTAACAGCCCAGGGGAAAAAAAATGAGAGCTAGTTCTTAGATTGTTTTCTTTTTTAAAAAACCTTCATAGTTTTTCTAAAAAGTTTAACAGGTGCAATCTATGTCTTTCACAAAAAAAATAGCCCCCTTCTTGCTTAAAAAGAAAAATCAGAACCAATTTACACCCAATTTTACCCATATATAGATTTCTCATTTGAAAATAGAACTCTTGCCAAATTATGTTGCTATTTCTTAAGAAATCTTACTTGTCAGACATCTAAGAGACTTGATCCTTGGATTAATTGCTTCTTATTCAGGTTGCTACAAGAGAAGTAATTGTGTTAATTGTGTTCTTTCAGGGACCACTGTATTCTCCCAGGATTTATCCAGATATCAACTTGAGGATCAAAAATGTTCCCTTTTGCAGGCACAGGTCATCTTTTATTTTTAAAATGTTATTTGGTTAGCAGAACTTTATGTTATGAAAGTCAGTGTGCCCAAGCAAAATGTAGCTATTTTTAAAATCTTAATGAATGAATGTTTGGATAAGCAATTTGCTTTACTTTGATTACAACTAGGTATAAAATCTTTAAGACATAGAAGAACTGCTTTGGGTCTATTGCTAACCATCTGTATTATACTGATACATGTCTGCATATGGAATGAATATCTAAGGAGGAAATAATGAAACTAAACTTTGTTGCCTCAGACACCAGGACAGTGTTGAGGGAAAGCTTTACATTGTGATTCTCTGAATCAGGCTTTTACAAATCTCTGTTGTGAACTTGGAGGACACTGTGGGTACATTCCTTGAGACATCTGTTTACATAATTCATCTGCATGTATCAAAAATGACACTGGTCATTTGGTCAAAATATGGAATGGTAATCCCCCATAGCTGTGTACTTCTTATCTTCCTTCTGGTTTCTCTTACCTATTCCTCCAGGGAGTCAGAAAGAGTGCACACATTGGTGACGTTAGAAATGCTTCTCTGGAAACCTAGTGCTATTCTCTAAATGTTTTTAAAGCAAGAGACAAATCTTTCCAAAGTTCTTGAGTCATATCTTGCTTCCTAAACCAGCTGGATATTACAAAAATGAGTCCAGAGCATTATTAACCAGGTTATCTCATGGACCGCATTCTACCACATACCTCCCTCCACCCGGTTCGATCGCACAGAGTTGGGCTACTCCAGGTCCCGTCGACCAAACAATGTCGGTTGGCGGGCCCTAGGACTAGGTCCTTCTCTGTTGCAGCTCCGCCCCTTTGGAATCAACTTCCCCCGGAGGTCTGCACTGCCCCCACTCTACCGGCCTTCAAGAAAGAAGAGACTGGACAACCATTTGTCTGAAACGGTATAGGGCAGTGATGGCTAACCTTTTCCGGCTAACCTTTTCCGGACCGAGTGCCTGAAGCACGCACGCGTGCCCACAAACCCCCAAAATGCAATGTGTGTGCGGCCCCCTTGCATGCGGCCTGGCTCGGCCCCCGCACATGCGCATGCCCCTTGCACTCCCCCTTGAATGCATGTGGGGCTCCTGCACGTCCCCTACCCTCTGTGCATGTGTCCCCCTGCACACACCCCATGCTTGCGTGCACCCCGCCATATGTGCCCCATCCCCCCCCATGCACGACAGAGACCTGACAACCAGCTGCCCAGCAGAAGGCACACACGCATGCACAGCAGAACTGAACTAGAGCGACGGCTCGCGTGCCCAGAGAGAGGGTGCTGCATGCCACCTGTGGCACGCATGCCATAGGTTCGCCATCACAGATATAGGTTACCCTGCTTGAGACTGGAAGACCTCCAAGGTCCTTTCCAACTCTGTTATTCTGTTATTCTTGTCTACAGGTACTAGCATCCCATTAGTGTCAAGCTGACCAATACAGTATATGAAAAAAAAAAAAAACTAAGATGGGTGTTGGCCTGATCCAGCAGGGTTTTCGAAGGTACCAATGGCAAAACCAAAGATCTTTTTGCCAAGGATCATAAAAGGCAGGCAGACTTGTAAGAGAGAAGACAGTCTTTCAAATACCCTCAGTTTGAATCGGACATAGTTTTGTGACCTGGAAGAACAGATTAAAACTGCAACAAGGGGATCATACATTCTTTACAGTAATGATCAAGAGTCTGAACCTTTTTCTTCTTAGGTCTATTGGTACCTCTTCTCTCATTGATAGCTAATGTCATAGCAGTTACAAAATTCTTTGCCCTCATTTCTCAACACTGTAAATAGAAGCAGCAATGATGTGTGTGTATAATGGGTCATTCTCCACCTTCTTACCTTAAAGCAGATGTTTTAGAAGAAAAGCTAATACTTTTTAACAAGGTCCCCCTTTTTTTGCAATTATCCTCAGTCTTCCTTACCTCAGAAACAATGTCAACTAATGTCTTCCTTGGGAGGTCCTTTAGATGGGCATAGTGCTCAGAAAGGCTCTGTAGAAGCTGGACACACTCAAGGAGAGCCTTGGAGTCCTAGGGAGATAAAAAAAACCAGGTTGTTAAGGAGCAGCAGTGGAAGAGAATTATCCCCTTCATGCACCATTCATCTCTCTGATGTGCTTGACAGATTACTGGACTAGATATGTTCTTGACCTGATCCAGTAAAGGTCTTCTTCTGTTTGTATGTTCTTAAATTACAAGTAATGTTAAAGGCTGGTAAGGCTGAATTTCATGTTCCTGAAAATTTATTTCCCCAATTTCTTTAAATACAATAAACCTGGTTTAATCCTGTTTTCCATCACTTTCTTGGGATAGAAGCTAAGCCAGGACCTCACCCTAAATTCTTATAATGTTTCAATGGTTTTCTTCTAATCTGCTTGTGTGGCAGGCACAGGAAATACCATTGTGTTTTACTTCCCACATCATTTTAACATACGGCTTAATCCTTGAGTTTGTGATTAAAATTAGATAGTGACCTGAGTTTCTTTGTTAATTGTATCTTGCTGTTTGATAAATATAGACTGCTATTTAATTGGCATTGGGCCATTATCCCAGTTTTTCATGTGTTGATTATAACAGTCCCATATAGCCATAGTTCCTTATTGTTTAAAGGGGCAAGTAATATAAGGCATCATGAAAATCATCCCATGATTTATAAACAAGTTAGATAAAACAAACTGGGTTTGGTTTTGATAACAGTGGTTATAATACAATTTAATGTGTTAGTCATAAAAATCAAATTCATGGGGAAGTAATGGCAGAGTCAGCTTTGTGGAGGAGGAGGTGATGCTATGACAGAAAAGGAATCCAGTGAATTCACTGGCTCCTCAGAATTCCTCTACAGATAAGGAAAGGGCCGGATTGCTCACAATGCTCCATATAGAGGCTTCCCATTAAGAGACTGTAAGACTGTTTTAGAGCTCTGGGAGCTGGATGAACGACAACTCACTTAAACCATGGTTCAGTGCCTTTAAATGGATACTAGGTTCATGTACCTCCTCTCTTAACCACCTTAGCATGTTGCTTGTTAATGATGTTTTGGATGTTAAGAATCTTCAGAAGGCCAATTTTCATTATACCAACTGAATTTCCTTTTATTTTTAATAAAAAAAATTTTTTTTTTACAAAATAAGGACAGTAAAAGAATAAAAATAAAAAGAATTTTATTTTTTAACTTATTTTTGAATAAACAGGACAAAGGTGACTAGTTGATTTATGAAGTTGTTTGTATTTATTTGGAGAAAAAAGAAATCATTTTTAAAATAAATCTCTTATTTTTTTTACTTTTTATATTCTTCTTAGTTTGCATTAATATTTTTGCATTTGTAAGCTTTAATAAAAAAATATAAAAATATGCTACTCCTAAAAATACATGTGCTGTATTGTACCAGATGAGGTTTAAAAAAAAAGAGTGATTCTGTCTTTTTTAAAAGCAAATAAAATTTATGTTATTTAGTTTTTTATGGTCATGTTTAATCTAGAGAAGCTAAAGCAAATAATAAGAATGGTACTGTTTTCAGTCATTTTTCTTGCAACATTTGGTGATGATAAGAAGGCACACATTAGAATTGTAATAGAAACATGTTTTATTCAGTTTTAGAACAGTATACATGTTCTGAAGCATTCCAAAGTGGTGTTCCTGAACTGATTTGTTGACTGTGAACAGGCCATCGAGTTGCTTGATAAATGTGTCTCTCAGTCGAGTTCATGTAAAACAAGCCTGGCAGGAACAGCAGACAAGAAAGATTACAGTAGCTGAGCTCCTGCAAGCAACCATCTAAATGATAGGAACAAAATGCTAATCTTATAAAACCATATTTTGTGAGTTTAGCAAATGAATGTACTGATAGAAGAAGAATATTTGTAGCTTAGGTTGAACTGATCCTTGATGCTCTCTGAGCTTTTCATGCAGCCCTTTCATTACCAAACTAGGTAACTACTAGCATTGTAGCCCTGATGCTATTACCTAGTTTCGTAATGAAATGCCTGAAAGAAAACAACTAAGGTTCAGAGATCCTGGACCACATAGTACATTAATGTAGCTGTAAGCAGAGAAATCAATACATTTTTGTTTGTGTACACACCCACACATACATATACACAGTGCAATATAATACCAATGCTAATAACAAACAGTAAAACAAAAGCCCAAACCCTTATAATACATAAGACCATTTTATGCTTTTGCATCCCTGGCAGCAACACTTGATCTTATTTATTTATTTATTTGTGAGATTTATATACCGCTTTAAATGCAAGCACTCTCTAAGCAGTTTACACCATTAAGCAATCTGGGTCCTCATTTTACCTACCTCAGAAGGATGGAAGGCTGAGTCAACCCTGAGCCGGTGAGATTTAAACAGATGAACTGCTGATCACAATCAGCTAAATAGCCTGCAGTACTGCACTCTTAACTGCTGCACCACCTCGGCTCTTAAAGATAGATCTTCCCTTCTCCTCATAAATAAAAAAGAGAGCTCAGTATAAAAGCAGAAATCATAAAATTCAGAAATCATAAACTCTATCAGCATTTTCCTTAAAAGGAGCAAACAGTTTTGTGTTGTTTAAATAGCAAATATATGCCTAATAATCTGCAAGGCCTGATCATAATGAAAAGCCCAATATAAGCTCTTAGGCTTCCCTTTCCTTAGCATGATCTTGAAAACCCACTCCAATCACTGAAATGTTTACAGGTAGTCCTCAACTTACAACAGCTCATTTGATAGCCGTTTGAAGTTACAACATCACTAAAAAAATGTGACTTATGACTGTTTTTCACACAACCGGTGCAGTGTCCCATGATCAAAATTCAGAAACTTGGCAACTGACTTAAATGTATTCAATGTCCTGGGATCATGTAATTATCTTTTGTGACCATCTGACAGGCAAAGTGGGGAAGCCAGATTCACTTAACAACCATAACAACGCATGTGCAGAAGCAAAAGAAATTGCCAAAATCTCGCACGCGCGAGATTTCGGCTCATTTTTTTGCTTCCGCGCATGCGCAGAAGCAAAAATGAGCCAAAATCTCATTCAGGCAAGCGTACTCCTGCGAGATTTCGGCTTCTACGCATGCGCAGAAGCCAAAACTCATGCGAGTGGGGAGGCGCGCCCACTCGCAACGACTTGGGCTGCATGCGCAGCCAGCTACCGGAGCTCCGGTAGCAAAAGGTAAGTGGAACCCGCCCCTGGGGGAGGGGGATTGTTCTGTTATCATTTCATTAATATACTGTTTCTTTACATAAATAATTATGAACATTATATATAATTGTGAGCCTATATAAATGAATAAGCGAACCTTAAGTATTTGCAGTTGTATAAATGCTTCTGTTGATTTATTTGTAGGGTGGTAAGATTCCTATCAGATGGACTGCACCGGAAGCAATTGCCTATCGTAAATTTACATCTGCTAGTGACGTCTGGAGCTATGGAATTGTCATGTGGGAAGTGATGTCATATGGAGAGAGGCCT
>JANHGD010004009.1:27608-39248 GCA_027560375.1 Imantodes cenchoa | reverse complement strand
AATCCCTTCTCTTAACTTTTTCTTTTTCTTTCTTTTGTTATTATACCAATAATTTTTCTCCAAATTCCTCTCTCTCTCTCTCTCTCTCTCTCTCTCTCAATATGCTCGCAATTCCTCCTAGTCTCTTCTCCCTATTATCCCTCTTATTTTTAAATTGTTTCTTCTGATACTAATACTCCCCTCTTCTCTTTTCACTGTAAATCCCAGTGAAATCATCAATCTGTTTGTCATTTTCAATTCTCTTTTCATTTTTCTTATCACTGTAGATCCCAATGCAATCATCAATCTGTTTTCTCTTTTCTGTTCTCTTTTCATCTGTAGAGTCTCCTTGGTTTTCATTTTCTTCATTTTCATTTCCCATCATTGTATATTCTAGATATTCTTTATAGACCAACTTCATTTTTACTTCCTTTTCACCTCTGGCTTTTAAAAGACAGTTTTTTATATCTTCATTTAACAGCTCAATCAATTCTTCATAGATACATGCCTCCATGTTGTCAATTCACAAAAAAAAACTTAAGTCCATATAATAACTTTGTATTTCCATCCAATCCAATCCAAAATTCTCTTAACTTCTTTCACCAAAACAGTACACCGTTAAGCAAAATAGCAAAACATGCACTGCTTTAAAGTTCTTTCAGACTTCTAGTTATCTTACGAGCAATGTCAGTCTCCAGCTGTCAGCAGATCCAAAACTTTCCACAGTCTGTTGCAATAATTTCTTTCAATCAGCAGATGGCATTGTCACTTCCCAAAGCAGCTCTTTTTTTAAAAAAATAAGAAACTCCGTATTTTAAGTCTACTTGTAATATTTAAAAAAATATTTTCTTCAAACTCTTATTCTTATTCTTTTTCAGTCTCTTCAATTCCCACCAAATCCAATTGTAAAAATATCCTCAAATTCGGGCTTTAGAACTTGTTCCTTTAAATCTCTCTGTGGTATTTCCAATTGCTAGATAGCCGCTCACTCCATTTTGAAGCCTCTTTTAGTTTCTTTTAAGTTTTAAGTTTTCTTCTTTATTGTTAAATTGGCCAAACACTCACCCAACTCAGTTCTTCTTCACCTCTCTGCAGCACAAACGCTTAGATCTTGACACCCAGGCAATCCACGATCTCTCCATTCAATCAATCCGATCGTGGCCGTCCCAGCTATGGTGACAGAGTTGTTTCATCAGCTGTTGGCCGAGAGGCTGATGCCGGCTCTCTGGGGGATTTACTAACCTCCCAGACCCCAACTGATGTCTCTCTTCTCCACTGCCCCTACAGGGCAGATTTGACCTGGTTCTGGTTCAGTTCCAGGTCTCCTAACAGCTGGGGTTCGGGGTTCCCTGCGGAGCACAGGAGATACCCATATCACTGGGATATTGGCCATGCCCCTCCCCAAAAATGCATAGTTGTTTAATGTATGTGGGCTTTCACAGAAATATATGTGGAAAATGTAAGTTGATCTTCAATGGTTATACACCTTTCAGTTGATTTTGATGTGATTCACACTGGATCAACATTTCCCAACTTTTCCACATTCAGAACTAAACTTTCCTCCCCCTTCTCCCTCATTCCATGTGTGAAAATATACATAAGTACTTAAGATTGGATTGTATGAAGTTTCATGAGGTTGGTTTTGGAAATGATTACAAATTGCATGGAGACATTGATATTTAATTTTTAATACACTTCACACATCCACTTACTTGAACTAAGCATGAAATCTGTCAGGCACAAGGAGCTTAAGATCTTGTAAAGGCAGTCAATTCATTTCCCCATATCATATCCCAGCATGGACTCCTCACTATTTTATGAGGCTTAGAGCCCTCAGCTAACTCTTTCCCTTAAACTATTTCAAAGAATTCAACAACATGGTGGTGTAATAATTTTTTAATGAAAATAAAATGTCAGTTCCATAATACCAAAGAACTGGTAATAATTAACAATGAAAATTTAATAGCAGCTCATTTTACCTCCTTGGTATTTAGCTCCCCATCCAGATATCCAACACTGTTGGTGAGTCTCAAACATCATTCCAGTATTGGGCAAACAAACAGGTTGTATCAAATCTTTGAAGCAAGGAAATGTTGTTAATCAATAACTATGACAAAAAAACAGAATTTGATAGGAAACTTTTAGAATTCTAAACCTGAAGATTGTAAAGAACAGACTTAGGCCTTTCAAATACACTAAAGCTCCAACAGACAAAGAATTGGGGGTAGTCTAATGCCACATTAGAAATTATCCTGGCTCATTCAGAAACAGACAGCTGTGCATTGATGTGGAGAGTATACTAATGGAATTCCAAAAGCAGCTATCCCAAAACAAATTCTAAAATTTGCAGACTGTTAGACAAAGCTGCTGGTCAGTGAGTTGAATGCCTATAGACTACTATCATCTCCCAATCCTCCAACTGACAGAGTGGCTTGGTGGACAGAACTGGGAAAGGTCAGTCCCTTTCTCTTCTCCCTGACAGATCTCCATAAGAAAAGTCAGATCTCCATTTTTATTCAGAATTAAATCCTGGGCAACAAATGTTTAACTAGCAATTAAGCTGGTTTTAAAAATCAGAACCTTTAAATTCGGGGACCCCCAAACTTTTCTTGGTTAGACAATCTGAAAGGAAAGTAGCCAAATAAGGAATTTGCTCTCCTTTTCTTCAAAGGATCAAGCTCTCAGCTCTCATTAATATTTTATTGGTGACTCCTGAATTAGTTTAATACTATTATAATCTTAACAACTTTCACATTTCATTGCATTAAGATCCTCTATATCATAACCTCATACAATGTATTCTTACATATTTGTAAGGAGCTAAAGAACTATTTGTTGGGAGTGTTTTAACAGAGATTCTGGCACTGAGAGCAAGTGACCAAATGTAGGGACTTGATGGTTAAAATTGCGGAATGCCAAGTCTACAAGCTTCTTGGTCACTGTTTGACTATGTTGTTGGGATCCAAAAAATCAACTTTAACTTTCTACAAAGATCAATAGATGACGCCTGCTCACCTAGCTATACATACAATTAATTAAAATGAATATGGAATAAATCTGTCTGCCTCCTCCCATCATAGGTAATCTGTGTGTTGTGGCCTGTCAGCCACCAGCCCCTCCAGCAGCCAAATCAGATGAGGAGGTGGAAATCAGGGTCAGCATCAAGGCAGTTTGAGAGCCCCGAGGGGAAAGAGGGAATGGAGCTGTCAGAGATAGAGTCAGAGGCAGAGCCTGGGTCAACCATCAGCCCTCAGATGGAGAGTCAACAGTCCCCAGGTCTGGAGGTGGCTGATGAGGAAGAAGAGGAACAGTTGGATCCATTCTCTGACGCATGGATGCACAGAAGGCAGAGAAGAGGAGAGCAGTGGGAATCTATGGGCTGGTCCTTGGGATGGAAGATTCACCCTACAACTAGTCAGATGAATACCTAGTAGGCAGATTATTTTTTTCCTATTTTCCTCCCCAAAAACTAAGGTGCGTCTTATACTCTGGTGCATCTTATACTCCGAACAATATGGTAATTTGAAGTCAATGTGCATCATTTTGTCAAGTTTTTATGCTGGATGTTTTTAAAGCACTTGATAAATCTTATTAACTAAATAAGAATGAGGAAAGTACTCTTATAACAAATAACATCTAATGAACTATTTATATATTTCTAATAAAAGATGGGAACAAAGATCTAATTCTTACCATGACATAAAAATTATATAGATGCTCATCAGACTAGGTGTCGCTAATCCAGCCTAAAATCTGTTATAAGCATTAACTATGGACAAAAAAATAATAATCACAAAGCAAGTTACTTTGACTTGTTTTATTTAAAAATGATACTGATTTAATGTAATAGAGGTTTATGCTATGTTGATTTCCACAGTATACTTGAGTCTAATAGTGAGTTTCATCATTTTTTATCAAGGAAATAGGTACATACCATCAAAACTTAGAGGAGATTGTAGCTTCATAAGAGCAACATCATTATTTTTGGAAGTTGAATCATAGTTGGGGTGAGATATTATTCTGGATACTCTAAATCCCCTTGAAGGAACCATTTCTGGCTGTCTCAGAATCCCTGCATAAACTGTCCAGGAGGATGGATCAGAATGTGCCCTAAAAACAGAATGCAGGTCAGGAGTTATGTTCTAAACACAACATATTACTGCCCTATCAGTAACATATATCCAGGTTAGAATTTGAGATATGGGTAACCAAGAACCATACTGAACTTCCTAAAAAATTAAAGCCTTCGGAGACTATGGATAACCCATGAAGAGAAGAAAGGAGTCAGTAGCATATAACAAGAGGCAATATTTAAACAAAAGTAGGTACAATTTTATGGATATTTTCTAAGAAGCATTGCAAATTCTATTTGAGTAGATTTGGGTAAGTAATATAACAAAATCATAAATGCCTATTTAATCATAACAAAATCATAACAAAAGGTTGTTTAATTGTAACACGCAGGCTGGATTAATTGGTCTTGGCCATATCTGGCCCAGGGGCCAACATTTCTCCTCGGACCACCAAAATTTTCTTGCGGACCACCAAGTGGACCACTGGTTGGTGACCTGTGTTCTAAAGAGTCAACACCATGCATTCAGCCTAAGTGACAGCCACTTCCCAATTGTAATGTATGTCGATGATTTTCTCCCTATCCTATGTAGATATGAAGTGATGATGCTATCTAGTTTGGGTAGAGAAACATCTGCAAGGAAACAACCAAGCTTAGAAAGCACTAAAGACCCCCTCATTTCAAGTTACAAATATTCTCCTTTATTGATTGTTAAATGATGTCATAAGAGGATCATGTTTCCCCGAAAATAAGACCGGGTCTTATATTTATTTGTCCAAAAGACCCACTAGGATTTATTCTGGGGGGATATCTTATCAGGACCCCCGCAACCAGGTCACTTACACCCTGCTACCTGTTTCACCTTGCAGTGGCAGCACCAGCACCAGCAGTCCTGTCCACCAGTGCTGACACGAGGTCAGGTGAGGCAGGTGGGGGGGAGTGGAGCTGCCTCACACACCCTGCGCCTGCACACCTCAGGACCCCACAACAAGGCCACCCACACCCCACCACCTGCTTCACCTTGTGGCGGTGGCACAGGCAGCAGCTGCCCGATCTAGCAGGAGACTGCGCGGCTGCCCATCCACTCCATCCCACCATCTGGTTGCTTGAAGTGAAGCAGGTAATGGGTTGTGGATGGCCTGGCTGTGAAGGTTCTGAGGTGTGTAGTTGTGGTACACATGGGGCTGCTCCACTCCCACCTGCCTCACTTCATTTTGTGGTGCTTGCTCTGCTGCAATTACAAGTAACCAGACAGTGAGACGACATGGGTGGGCTCTTAGCTGGGGCTTATTTTGGGGGTAGGGCTTATATTAGGCACACTCTAAAATTATGCTAGGGCTTATTTTCTGATTAGGTCTTATTTTTAGCAATAGCAATAGCGCTTAGACTTATATACCACTTCATAGTGCTTTACAGTCCTCTCTAAGCGGTTTACAGAATCAGCATATTGCCCCCAACAATCTGGATCCTCATTTCACAAAATGGACCGGTCTTAACTAAAAGTGATGCTTGTTGTTGAAACCCAGTCATTTACTTAGCAAAAGATGCTAACCAGACTGTCACATTAAAGCAGAATTGGCTTCGTTAGGAATCTTAGGATCATTTATATTACATGCTTATGTTTTTCGGGTCTCGCTTCCTTAATTCCTTTGAATCACTTGCTAGCACAATTGCAGCGTCGCATAGAAACAGCATGAAACATTTAATGGTAACTAATTGATCCCCCCACAATTGCCACTTTTTGCAAAGGCTGCATTTTCAGGCAGCTTTTGCAAAAAGCACGCAGCAACATTAAGTCGAAGGAAATATTTACCCAACTTGACTTCAGAGGCAAATAAGCCCCAACCCCTTTTTTCTCCCCGCAGCTTCCAGCTCACTTATGAACGCTTCACTTTCCCCGCCGTTTTCTTTTGTTTTGATTCTTTCCTAGAGCGATCGCAGCTCCACGTCCTGTTTAGCTCCACCTACTGGCCGGACCCTGAACGTTTGATTCCAATTGCACTTACCTACTCCACAACAAACTCATTTAGATTAGATCTCCATATTTCCTGGGAAGTGTGTTTGGTTTTGATATATGTAATGATATTTAATACTTTACAATACCATATTTAAATATAATGTTTGAGCAGGTGTGTGTATATGGCTGGATGGACATCTTCATATATGAAGAACGGCTGCAGATTTTGGGTCTGTCTGGCTAGTCTAAAGAAAAAAAGAATTAGGAAGGGGTGATATGATAGCAGTATTTCAGTATTTGAAGAGCTACCACAAAGAAGAGGAGGTCAAATTATTCTCCAAGCACCAGAAACTAATCAAAGAGAAAGCAACCTGGAATTAAGGAGAAACTTCCTAAGGACAATTAACCAGTGGAACAGCTTGCCTTCAGAAATCGTGGGCACTCCATCACTGGAGGTTTTTAAGAAGAAACTGAACTGAACAGTCACTTGTCTGATTTATTTATTTATTTAATCGTATTTGTAGGCCGCCCAACTCCCTAAGGACTCTGATGGTATAGATTCTCCAGCTTGAGCAGGGGGCTGGACTAGAAGACCTCCAAAGCCCCTTCCAAGTCTAGTCTAGTCTAGTCTAGTCTATGTAGTGGTCATATCTTCATTCAATGGCTATTAACACTGTTAATAAAAGCTGATCAAATTCCTATCAGTCAGACTAATTTATTCCTTTACTTTTTCATAGTATATAGCTTAAACCCTAAAAGGGTTTTTTTTTTGTTGAGGTGTTTTTTTGTTTTGTTTTTTTGGAATGTCATTTCTGAATATAATTTCTGATAGGGGTGGTGAGTTCTGGAAGTTACTAGAGATGCCCTGTCTGTCACAGCTGCTGCTGGATCTCTCCAAGGATTCTGGAGTGGAGCCATTTGTTCCTGAGTTTCAAATGTCTCATTCTTCCTTAAATAGAAAGGGAAGAGGGGCTTGTACATTTTGGCAGGGTGGGCAAAGCAGCATAGTCATTGCATTATTGCTTTGAAAAGCTCCAATGTTGCACTTTGCCAAAGGCCAATGCAAAATTTGGATGTGAGGTTTTGTGAATTTTTTAATTGCGTTGTTTGTGCCCAATTGCAAACCCTCCGATTCATCTGGAAATTAGCCTCTCACCCCTGAGGTTCTTGCTCACTGTGCTTTGTCCCTGGCTCTTAACTATTTCATTGAGCTATATATATACCTCTATCTAAACTCCAGGCAGCCACACTTATAAACTTACTCCAAGAGAGCGAGGGAGAGCGAGAGAGCGGTTAAGTGATCCACAAGAAAAAAATCCAAGTTGGTGATTATCTCAAGAATTGGGAAACTCTGCAAGGTAAGGAAAGGAAAGCATAAATGGGGATTTAATAGCAAACAGGATGGCCAAATATCCAACAGCAAAACCCAAGGGAATATGTTTGAATGCCAGGGATTATTACAAGTGTACGTGCGTGCGCACTGTGACTGGATTTTTTCCTTTCTCATTCGATGATTGGGACAATTCCCAAAGGCATCTAAAAATTGTCCAAGTATAGAGAGTATAGATATTTTTTTAGTTTGTAGCACAATAAAGATTCTCAATGTGTGACCAGAAATATGAAGATTGAAACCAATAAAGCAGTGGATTTATTGGTACTGGAATGGGATCAGAGAAATACAGTTTAACCAGTTTGATTCTTTGGGTCAAACAGGGTTTCATAGTAACTGCACAGGATTCTGGTGAACGTAAGATAAAAGAAGATTACTTGAGTATGATAATCCATTTCAGAAAATAACACTTACTGTTTATTTAATGTGAGCCAGCCTGATATAGCAGCTAAAGCAGTGGTGGGTTCTAAATAATTTTGCCACCGGTTCGTACATGTGCTCGTGCATGCATGCAATGCTTTTGTGCATGCGCAGAAGCATCCCAGGCTGGTGGGCGGAGCCTTCTTCCGCCGGCGCTACCGGTTCTAAGAACCGGTACAAACCGGGAGCAACCCACCGCTGAGCTCAAGGTACTAGATTAACAATCGGGAGACTGTGAGATCTATTCCCACTTTAACCACAAAGTCAGCTGGGTGACTTGGTTCAGTCCCTCTTTTTCATCCCTAAAAAGAAAAAAAGCAAAGATGAACCACTTTTGAAAAATGTTGCCAAAAAACTTCAGGGACCAGAAGTCAAGCATGAAAAAAATGTTGATTTATAGGATTCATAAATTTTTATCAGTGAATGATCCTTATAAATGTATGAAGATATACCATAGGCTGTCTTCAAACTAAAGTCTACTACTTTAGACACATGAATTATATATAACTATATATAAATGATATTCAAACATAATTAAGAATTTATTGATGAAGATGGATGAGAACTATGAAAGAAATCCAAAGTTAGGTACATTTTACAAAGCGATATGGGTAAAGTACATATAGTCTTTGACCACAATTGCACCCAAACTTTCTGTTGCTAAGTGAGGCAGCTGTTAAGTGGGTTTTGTCCCATTTTATGACCTTTCTTGCAACAGTTGTTAAGTGGATCGCTACAATTGTTAAATTAGTAACACGGTTGTTAAGTAAATCTGGCTTCCTTATTGACTTGGTTTATCAGGTTGCAAAAGGTGATCATATCACTCTGGATATTTATTTATTTATTTTTATTTATTTTATTGAATTTCTATACCGCCCCTCTCCCGAGGGACTCAGGGCGGTGTACAGCCAAGCATAAAAACATAAAAAAGACATAAATAGGATACTGCAACTGTCATAAATATGAGCCAGTTGCCAAGCATCTGAATTTTGATCATATGATCATGGGGATTCTGCAATGGTCATAAGTGTGAAAAATTGTCATAAGTAACTTTTTTCTGTGCTGTTGTAATTTCAAACAGTCACTAAATCAATGGTTGTAAGTCGAGGACTACCTGTAACAAAAAATGTTGAATGTTGTCGTGAATGATGAGGTTATTAGGAATTCTTAGAATGAAAGCTTACTAGTGAGTGTTGACCACGGTATAACAAAGCAAATAAAGGATAAATTGGTTGCTTCCGAACTGGGACTTCCTAGATCAGTGATGGCGAACCTTTTTTTGCTTGAATGCCAAAAGGGTGCGCGTGCACACCCACACCCATAATGCAATGCCCTCCCACCATGCAAATGCGCACAACCCTCCCCTGCCTCATGGAAGTCTCCGGTAGGCCCGTTTTTCACCCTTCCCAGGCTTCAGGAAAGCCTCCAGAATCTATGGTTGGGGGAAAATGGGCCTAATGGGCCTACCGGAACTTCATTTCCAAACTTCCGGTAGGCCCGTTCGGTCTGTTTTTTGCCATCCACAGGCTCCGGAGGCTTTTCTGAAGCCCAGGGAGGGAGAAAGCGGCCTTCCCACTGCCCTCCAGAAGGCCAAAAATCAGCTGGCCAGCACACACAAACACACTGGAGCTGACATAGGGCAACGCCTTGCGTGTCCTCAGATACGGCTCCGCGTGCTACCTGTTGCACAAGTGCCATAGGTTCGCCATCACAGTCCTATATGTTTCAAACTGCAGCCATTATCTTCTCAGCCAAGAGAAAGGAAGGTTGTCAAGGCTATGAATCTGGCAAACCAAATTAACCCAAGATATTCTGATGTGAACTGTATGGGAGATTGAGATCCCATTTTTTCTGCAGTTTGTTTGAAATTAAGGTAAAAAATCCATCAACATGGCAACAGAGAATTGTGCATCTTTTTGTTGCCACCTAGTAGCCATCTGGATTAGTACAGTCCAGATCAAAATAATTCAATTATGGACCCACAGTCTCACGAGTGTCAAACACAATCGCGTCATGTGATGTATTGCGCCGTTTTTTGCCTTTGCGGAGCCGGGGTGGGCGTGTCCTGCGTGTGATGCATCTGGCCTACAAACCACCAGTTTGACACCACACTCAAAATTTTCCCACCATGAATTTTGGCCTTATCCATTTTGAAGAACATTCCACGCAAATCATGGGACAGCCTTCTGTCAATCCCCACAATAGAAGAATGGATGGAAAAAGGGATGGAACTAGCAGAGAGGGCAAAATAGACTGTTTTGATTAGAAAAAAATAACAGATCCAGTTTTATTTCTGTTGGACTTTGTGCTTGAGACAGGGGGGAAAAACACAACAAAATCTTGAATTTGGGTTTTGCTGGTTAATCTCATTGTAATAGAACTGACTAATACTGGTTAAATTAATAAAGTAAAAAGTAGAGACTGGCATTCTATTTTGTACTTTGCTGAAAAAAAATTGGAAGTCAATGCTTTTTTAAAAATTTCCCCCTTTATCCTACAACACTCTTTCCCTTTTCTTTCCCATCCCTATTTTCCTATTATTTTTCTTTTTCATTTGTACTTTATATCGCATAAACTTAATAAAATTCTTGGTGCAGCCCTCAATCTGACATTGCCCAAATTTAGGACTTAGGTCCTTATGGCTGATTATAATCCAATCTGGGATTGCTTCTTTATGCACATTTTTATTACTTGTATTTTGCCTGGAGAAGTGAGAAACCTGGTCTGATTTTCTCTAAAAGTCCTACTGGTGTTTAACCCATTTTTACAGGCGGTTTTGGTCTTCTATTTGAACACTCTTCACTTTCTAGCTATTCCTTGCATGTTTTCCCTTTCTTCACCCCACAGAAAATCTTAAGAAATAAAAGACAGAATCACCTCTTTCCTTGGTCTTTTCCTTAGTAGTGACAGGCCCAGAGGTGGGTTGCTCCCGGTTTGGACCTGTTCTATAGAACCAGTAATGGGAATTTTCCCCCGTTCGCCAAACCGGGAATGATCACTGGTTGACCACACCCCCAAAGTGGCTTCTTGTTTTTGGCTTCTGCGCATGCGCAGAAGCTTGGTTTTCGGCACTGCATATGCTTGTGCACATGCACAATGCGTGCGTGCCCACGCGGTGCGGGAGGAAGCGAACCAGCAGTGATGTAGGTTAGAACCCACCCCTGGACAGGGTCATGTGACTAGAGACATCCCGAAAAAAGTCCTATTGTTTCTTTTCTAGATGGAGGACCCTGTGCAGCTGAAGGAAGAAGGGAATAAGTTCTTTCAAGGCAATGATTATGAGAATGCTATTAAAAGCTACTCGAAAGCTCTTAAACTTGCTAAAGATCCATCACTCCAGGCTGTGTTATATCGAAACCGAGCAGCATGTTTTCTGAAAAAGGTAAGGAAATGTTATGGGGAGGTAAAGGAAGACTCTTGAAATGCAGATAACGAGTGTCAGAAAAGTCAACAATCCAAAATGTCACGCTTGTAGGAGGCAAGCCATATGATATCAAAATGGTACAGCTATCCCCCAAGTGCCATTATCTCTCAAGAGAATCCAAAGGTTGCACACAAACTTTTACCGGTAGTGGTTTGCCAAGATCTCGCAAGATTTTTGACAACTTCTCATGAGAATTTGTGAGATTCAAGAGTTCTTTTTCCACTTGATGTTGGATGTCACAATGGCACTTTATTA
This sequence comes from Imantodes cenchoa, assembly GCA_027560375.1. Classification (NCBI taxonomy): domain Eukaryota; kingdom Metazoa; phylum Chordata; class Lepidosauria; order Squamata; family Dipsadidae; genus Imantodes; species Imantodes cenchoa. Next base: position 27,751 of record JANHGD010004009.1, on the reverse strand, counting down.
TTTAGCATATGATGCAAATCTGACAGAAGAGACATAAACATATGCACACAATCCATGCAATTGTCTCAAAGGTGCTTTTTCAAGAGGCAACTGGACTTTCTGTTTTTTCTTTGAAGACGTTTCGCTTCTCATCCAAGAAGCTT
>JANHGD010004006.1:87517-101715 GCA_027560375.1 Imantodes cenchoa | reverse complement strand
GAATCAGCATATTGCCCCCAACAAACTGGGTCCTCATTTTACCCACCTCAGAAGGATGGAAGGCTGAGTCAACCTTGTCAACGACATTACAATTGGATGGCGTTTGTGTGAGCTACAGAAGAGCAACCAGGAGGACCAGGCCCTGTAGCATCAACTTACTAAAGAGGCCACAGCAGTGCCAACCCAGTTGAAGATATTCAATGATAGAAATCAAGAACCCTGCAAATGTTGGCTCGGGCAGCTTTCTGGAAGAGTTTGTGGGGGTGCACAGTTAGTGAGATCCCTAGGCACCTAGTTAGACCCAGCCACAGTCTGTATGTGGAGCAGAAAGGACATTTGTAGACCTCGTCAGTCAACTTCTAATGATAGAATCCAGTAGAATGAAATTCACTATCACTGAAAAGTAAAGGATTTCTGGTATAGCAGGATTCTAGGGAGGTTGCATGATGAAAAGAAAAATATTACATGATTTTATCCAACCTGTTAATCAACAACTGATTCTGTCAGTCTATAGGGCCATAGACTCTCAATGTGGCAAAACGAGAGGGCAGGCTGGTGTTGACAAGGAAATTTATAATGGTCAGAAATGGAAATCTAAAGTAGTAGCTCATCCAATCTCAAGTCTGAAGTCATAATCAGTTTCTGATTTCAACTGCAGAGTTGGCCATTTTAATGCATGTTTCTCCAGCTAACAGCCTAACACATCTGGAGTTGTGTAGGTGGTAAGGAAAAGTCCACTTACAGTATAAAGTTGTTCAAGTCTTGGCTATATCACTCACAACCACAGTAATCAAGTAAAAAATATTTGCCTGAATCCTGAAAACAACAGATGGTGACAAAGTATGAGGATAGTCTGGGTTTTATATAAACAATTGGCCTGATCTTTTAAAAAGCAAAAACACTTTTAAATATTCATACCCATTGGTGTTCAAGTGATACACATCCAAGTTAATTTTCTTCTTAGAGAGCTTGGTTAGTGAGATAGCAAGTCTCTAATCTTTTTTTTTTTTACTTCTGATATAGAACTGCCTGGCCAGTTACTTGTTGCAGAAATCAAGTGAAGTGTTCCCTGCAGTTTTCTCTACTGGGTGGAGATAATCTATTGCTAGAAGAAATAAACTGCCTGCAGACAACTCTAGGCCTGAAGTAGCATCAACCTTCCTCCAAAAAATAGCAGCAAAATCTCCAACTGCTTCCAAAGCTTCAAACTACTTTTTCACTTTCTTTGTTCAGATTAACTGTTGCTGAGTTGCTAGGTTTCTTAGATGACATTTAACACCCAGAAAGAGCAACCAAATAAGGAGCCTTATTTTATTTCAACTTGTAAGATAGGTGTCATTGAAATTACAGTTCTGAACAAAGAGGGTGCAAAATATGTACAGATGTGCCAAGGGAAGGAGCAATGTACGCCCTATGGTCTTGGTCTCAAAACACCAATGTGCTTGTTGATCAAAAGCCCAATGGTTCTAACAGTTATTATATTTGTCTTCTCTTACAAATAAATCTGCCTTTAGTCACAACCCTGAATTTAAGATGACCACCTCCAAAAGAAATAATAAAAAATAAATAAATAGAAAGAACATTCTAAGCTCAGACAGAAGGTCATGTTCAAAATTCTACTTCCTCATCTGTCAACTTCATTTGTACTTCTGGACATGGTGTCTACCAATCAAAGATCCATTTAAACAATTCTGTTTTGATAATGTCCTAAAGGCTAAGACAGTAGGAAATACAGTACACACAAAACAATACCTTTATTAGACCAACTGTGGCAATTAAAACTATTTTTGAGTTTTAAGAACTTTTCTTCAGTCAAGAAAAAAGAAAGAAGGGGGGGAAATGAACCGATCTTGCAGCCACATCTGTATAAATTACACTGCCAGATGCAGTGATGGGAAAAAAGAAGGGATTATGCATACATTGTCCATTTGGGGAACAGAAATTTCAACTGTTAATTAATTATGTTCCCATCCCATCTGAGATATTCAGATGCTTTCACGATAGAAAATATAAAACTTATTTGCTTTCTCTCCTCAAGCTTTGAAGAACTACAGTATTGTGGAAATGAACTACCACCCTGTACTTTCTGAAAGATCTCTGTCAATTCACACTCCACACTCAGATGCTCCAGTGATTGCTTCTTCCTTTCCATGACACTGGAACTATGGTATATTGCATTTTCTCAAGATGATTCTGTACTTAATAAGACAACCTGGAAGCTTTGCTAATGACACTCGCACCTAATATAATGCTGAGCAGAGTCCCAAACAAGTAGTTTCCAGGGTGCCTACATGCCCACTAAGATCATTACATTTCCTAGGCTTCTTGTTACCAAAATGTTGCGGTTGCTGACTATGATTTTCTAAGGAGGAATACATCAGAAGTAGGACCACGGTGAAACAACTCTTTCATTCCCCCTGTTACTGCAAGAGGTGTAGAATAGGAAGGGCAAAGGATATGCCAGAGGCTAAATTTCAGAGCAAGGCTTAAAGAAATGGGGGAAAGAAGTGTTATCCAATTTAGATCATTTTGTTGAGAGCAATTTGTAAATCAAAGAGAAGTTGGCTATTTCTAGACAATAAAACATTCAACAAGCACTGGAACTGTCAAGGTATAATACACAATAAGGCATTTTCTCAGTAGATAATCTCAGGCTGCCTAACTTCCCAAATAGTTTTCAGAGCAGAATGGGAAATCATTTGCACGCTAAACTAGTTCATGGGAAATTGGGGCACAATGTTAATAACAACTGTAGTCAAGGTGGTAATATCAGTAATAACTGTACAAGAAAACTGTGTATAATTTTCCCTCATTGGCTTTTATGGGATGTGTCCGCTAATCAGGAATTAAGAAACTTCTTATTTACGCTGGAACCCTAAAATAAAAAAATTGAACTTGTCTAGACATCTATGATAAAATTTTCAAGAATAAAACTAACTGCAATGTTAGGGAAGAAACCAACATGAGTGTATGGAGGTTCAGTAACAATAAAGCAATGATTAAATTCTGCTACATTGCAAAAAATAAATCAAATGAAAATAAGGATGGAATTTTTTTTAGATAGATAGATGTGTGTGTGTGTGTGTGTGAGAGAGAGAGAGAGAGAGAGAGAGAGAGAGAGGAGAGAGGAGAGAAGAGAGAGAGGGGGAGAGATGAAAACAAGAGAGACAGAGACAGAAGTATAGACATAGGTTTGCAAGGTGCAAAGAGAAAAAAGAAAGAGGAACAACTATTTGGTGCTTTGGGTATGAGTACAGAGTACAGATTAGTACAGATTCAGCATCGGCCCGTGACTCATTAAAGCAGTACTGTTTCCAAGATCTCACTGCTGGAAACAGATGAAGCTGCTTTAATGAGTCACAGAGAGATTCAATATTCATGCTCCCACAGGTTCTAAAGCATCTCTTCTGAATCAAACGTGAAGCACTGTGCAGCCCAACTAAATTAGAAGGCTCTAGAGATTAGCAGTACTGCTATCAAATACCAACAAGTTTGCAGTAATAGGCATTTCGGTCAAGCCATTCAAAAAAAAAAAAATCCAAGCAGCTTAAAAACTATGAGGCTGTCTTTTAAAAAATGCTAGAGTCAATTTCTTGGTCTTCCTTGCAGAAATTAAAAAGGGCAGGGAGGATTTTGAAACTCGATTTCCTGAGTGACATGCACTCAGTTGATGAAGAAAATCCTGCTTCACATAAGAAAGTGAGAACAGAAATGTTACTCAGCCTGATAATAATAAAGCTCTCTGCTGCTCACAAAGAAAAACAGATCGAGGATAGATACGGCAAGTCTTAGAATACGATTACTAAATGCTGGCACTTATGTTTAGAGAGCAAAGAACAGCAATTCTTATAAAATAAGGTCTTTCCACTAAGCCTTAAGAAGAAAAGCTCTTTAAATTCTTATTAGCTATTTTTTGCACTTGCAATCATTTGATTTTTTTAAAAAATAAGGCAAATTTATCAAAAATTTAAATAAATCCTTTGGAGCATGCTTCCTGCATAAACTGATCATGAATAAACATATTTCGATTGCTCCAAGAACAGGTGCCTACCCTCTCCCTCATTTACAGGCTTCTCCAATCAGGGGCAAGGAAATGTTTAGGCCACCTTTGCCAAGTGAAACATAAATCATAAGCGTCTTTGCCAGAAGAGGTTTCTTTTATGAAAACAATTGCTCCTAAAGAGTTTATTTTTCATTTTAATATATTTCGTTTCTGGGAGGAAAATATAAAATATTCCGTTCATAGCCTTAACAAAGCCTTAGTATCTTGCAGTTTCAGCTACAGATGTAAAGATTTGTATGTTCAAGTGCTATTTAAGAAACATCTTAGGTGCTAACTAGATGCAGAAAGAAAGAAAGAAAAAATCCGCTTTACAGCCAATGGATTTTTTGTTGCTTATTTGTTTGAAAATTGATGAGTTCTCAAGGATTAGATCTGTCCAAATCAGATAACAGAGCACGGGTGAAATTTTAAAGCTACTTTCTCTGCGGGAAATGAGATCTTATTCTTCATGACCAGCAGGAGACCGTTTTAAAGAATACAAAGAACATTCAGCTGATGTTGAGAAAGCACTGTTAGAATGTTTTATTCTATTTCAGAAATGATTGTGTTTTTTCTTTTAGGTATAGCTTTCTCAAATTCATAAAGACGGCTAAAAAAAATGGGAAAGAATAGAAGATATCATCCACTCTTCATTGGAATATCAGTTGTAGATCAAAATCTACATTAGGATTAGGAAAGCCTCAGGACCTAACCTATGAATGCATTTTTTTTCAGGCATGAAGACAGTCTAAATATCCAGACAGTTAAATACGGCATTGGTGAGGCCTGTCTAGATTATCATGTTTGGATATCACCATTTTCATTCTTTTTCTAGTGTAGCTCTTATTCAGATATTCCAGGAGATTCAGTCATTCTCTCCCAGTCCAATCCACCTCACACAGTTGTTGCTGTGAGGTAAACTGAAGCAAGCAGTTGCCACTTTGAGTTATTTATAAAGGTGGGATAATAGTCTAATAAATGAATATATTATGGGATACTCCCAACTAGAACCAGCTGAGGTATGAGGTCCATCCTGTATGTGTTTGCCTTTGATCCTTTGGGTATTAAAATTTATAATCGGTGTACTCAAAAGTGTAGAAGCAGTATAAAGCCTAAACAGAATGGTAAAAATGCAATGTGTTACTCAGGACAAATCAAAAAGCAGAACAACTGTGCCCAGCTGTGCAAGTGCCCTTTTTCAAATTGTTGCAAGCAGGATTGAAATGAGTAGAGGGCATCTTCAATATATTCTTGATTTTGTTCAACTTCTCAATTCTTATGTATATGCTCCTTCTGCTGCCTACAATGCACTCATCTTGGAAAAGGAGACCAGGATAGGAGAGAGAGGGTTCTAGAAATATTGTTTCTTTCTCATTAGTCTTTCCTTATTTTCCTTTCCTTTCCTTTCCTTTCCTTTCCTTTCCTTTCCTTTCCTTTCCTTTCCTTTCCTTTCCATTCCATTCCATTCCATTCCATTCCATTTCATTCCATTCCATTCCATTCCATTTTCACCCACTCTGGATGGCTTATAGTAATAAAACCCCAAATACAAAACTAATACACTCCTACCCCACTGGCAACAACATTCAAATGATGGTTTTCATATCTGCTTCGGATCCCCACACCTGCTGGTTAAAAACTATGCCTTTAAGGGCCTTTCAGAAAAGTGTCAAGATGGGGGACAGTCTTATTTCCATAGGATTTCATAGCAAGGGAGCCACCACGGAAAAGGCCTTTCTTCTTGGTCCAAATAGTGGACCTCCTTAATGGAGGGGACCCTATCATCTCCTGCCTCCCCAAACTGCTGGGTCCAAGAGACGTAATTGGGAAAGACAATCCTTCAAATAACCTGTCCCTCCAAGCCATAAAAGAACTTTAAAGGTGAGAAACAGCACCTTGGATTAGACTCAGAAGGAAATCAACAACCAATGCAACTCCTAGACTTGCACAAAGTCATTCAGGATGCTACATTTTAAACCAGCTGAAGCTTCCGTATACAGATAGTCCTCGACTTACAACAGTTCATTTAATGACAATTCAAAGTTACAACAGCACTTTAAAAGGTCACTTATGACCACTTTTTACACTTAACAACAATTGCAGCATCCCCATGGTCACGTGCTTAAAATTCAGATTCTCGCATTTATGATGGTTGTAGTGTCCTGGGGTCATGTGGTCCCCTTTAGCAACCCTCTGACCAAGCAATGTCAATGGGGAAGACAGCTTCACTTAACAACCATTTTATTAACCTAACAACTGCACTGTTTTGTCCCATTTTATCAAAGGGCATAAAATGGGACAAAACTCACTTAACAAATGTCTCACTTCACAACAGAAATCTTGAGCTCGATTGTGGTTGTAAGTTAAGAACTACCAATACTTTTCAAGGACAGCGCATTACAGTGGTCAAAATGGGGGGTGACTGAGGTGATTGTGAGCAAGGCCTGCTGGTCCAGGAAAGTGTGTAACTGGTGGAAAACCTGAAACTGTGCGAAGGCCCTCCTGACCACAACTGCCACTTGCTCCTGGAGAACCCCAGATTATGTATCAGGTCTGTCTGGGGTAGACAGACCCCATCTAAGACAAAAGATGGTAATTCTCTGTGAAAAAAAAGCCCCAAACCCAGAGCCATTCCATCTTGCCAGGGTTCTGTTTCAGCCTGTTGCTATCCATCCAAACAGCCTCCAAACTAGTGGAACAACTTGCCTCCTAAAGTTGTGAATGCTCCAACACTGGAGATTTTTAAAAAGAGATTGGACAACCATTTGTCTGAAATGGTATAGGGTTTCCCACCTAAGCAGAGGGTTGGACTAGAAGACATCCAAGGTCCCTTCGAACTCTGTTATTCTGTTCTAAACACTGTGACAGTAAGGTCACAGCATAGCTTAACTCACCATTGGCTTAAATCTATGACTGTTGTCAGCATACTGGTGACATCTCACCCCATGGTAATGGATGATCTCACCCAGCAACATCATCAGCAGTGGGTTGCTCCCAGTTTGGCCCTGTTTTGTGAAATGGTAGCTGCGGCAGTGGGAGGCTCCACCCACACACCCAGAACGCTCCGCCCAAGCACCTAGGAAACTTCTGTGCATGCGCATACATGCGCAAACCAGTAGCAACATGTTTTAGAACCCACTACTGAACTTCATGTATATGTTAAACAAAAGCAGACAAAATACTGAACCTGCAGGATCTCATAAAGTTTGTAGTTCTTAAAACTACGTTCTCATCTGTCCCTTGCTTTTATAAAAAAAATGTTTTACAGTTGGCTGTTTATTGGTGCAGAATGTATTTAATGTATGAATGTATCGTTTAGTTCTATTAATGTTTTTAACATGCAATTGGCAATCATCCTTCTGGAAAACTGCATAATGTGTGAAAATGTTAACAACAAAAGCTTCAAATCATCCATTTTACTCTTATTTTGTCCAATAAGCTCCAAATTATTGTCATCAGATATTAAGCACTTCTGCTTAAAAGTAGTACAAATCCAGGCACAAAAACACCTGCAGGATCTAACTTACCTATATGTAGATAATATTTGTCATTCAGGGTATGAATAATTTCTCCATTCAGAATTTTCATCCACTTGATTGTCGTATAAACCTATACATTGCTTGATTAAATAATTTGCTACTATAAATTGCTGGATATGGGATTTATATGCCATGCAAAACAATATCAAAAACAACTTTCTTCATCAAACACTGTTCAAATAACCTTTTCTTCAAACTTATTTTTCAGCATGTTTTTTTTTTAGTTAACAGCAGAAAGGGTAGGGGATAGAGAAGAAAAGAAAAAAATAGGAGAGAAAAAAACATTATAATGCTATATTTTCAGCCGAACAAAGTCAAGCTAATGGATGACAATCCATCAAAATCAGCAAGATAATAGAAAAACATATTCTGATTCCAGAACTGTTGTCTGATCCTACGTGATGGAGTAAGAAACAAAACAAATATCTGATTCACTGGAATAAAATTGACCTTAAAAAGATGATAAGAGAGCTGAACTAAGTGAAAGGATGCTAAATTTAAATAGGATAAGAGTATATGCAAGAGAGAAAGCATTCTTAGAAACACAAAGAGAGTAGTGTGTATTCAAAACAAAGTAGGACTTAAAACTCAATATTTAATGAAATCTGAACAATAAACACATCTACTTTCAACAAACACAGAGAAGAAAGGTTTGTTTTACAGTGTTTAAACTAACATTGAACCAATTCCTAAAGCATTTTAGACAAATTAATAGAAGACTTATGAAAGCAGCATAGATTAATATGAAATGCAGATGTTCTTCAGTATAATTGAGGTCCCCACTTCTGCAACTTTAAAAATAAATTGAAGAATATAGCATAGAGCACATTTTTTAATTTCATGATAATGTAGGTTTCTGAAAAACATGGGTCTTTCTGAGCTACTGCTGGGATTTTTTGTTTGTTCGTTAAGACAAATTGAAAAGACCAAGCCTGGAAAAAATCTTTTACAGCATTCATAATTAATCCATTCCATTCTCCCTAATTTCCACATTCCTCTGAAGACTTCTAACTATTTTGGATATCAGCTCCCACTATTTTTTGCCAATGGCCATGCTGGCTGAAATTGATGGAATATGAGTTTCAAAACTACCCTGGTCTATTAGACATTATTGAAATTCAGGAATTTGGAGACAAATTTATAAATGTCATTACAGCAATATACTCAGAACAATTGACAAGCGTAACAATAAACAGAGAAGAAACACCTAAATTTAAAATACAGAAAGGAACTAGGCAAGGATGCCCGCTTTCACCATTAATATTTATCTTAACATTAGAAGTATTGGCAAGAATAGTTAGAAATAACGAACAAATTAAAGGACTAAAAGTAAAGAAAGAAATATATAAACTACAGGCATACGCCGATGACCTTGTTTTTATCATAGAAGATCCGTTAGATTCTGGTCAGCACCTTATGGAAGAATTGGGAAATTATGGAGAAATTGCAGGATTAAAAATAAATAGGGATAAGACAAAAATAATTGTCAAAAACATGACTGAAAATCAGAAAAAGGAGCTGACGGAAAAATTGAGAATGCAAATAACTAAGAAAGTTAAATACCTGGGAATTAACCTATCCACAAGATGCATAACTCTTAAAAAAGACAATTATGATAAAGTAAATGAAAAAATTGAAAAGGACTTAGAAAATTTGGCCAAGTTGCAACTCTCTTTTATGGGAAGGATTGCAACAATAAAAATGAACATTTTACCCAAAATTCTTTTTCTATATCAGACTATTCCAATAAAATTAGATCAAGAATATTTTACGAAATTAAATAAAATTATAAATAAATTTATCTGGCAACAAATGACTTAGAATTAAACTCGAACTGTTACAAGAAGCAAAAGATAGAGGTGGATTCAGCTTACCGGATTGGAAAGGATATTATCAGGCAGCAGTTCTTACATGGGCGAAAGAGTGGATTAAATTAGAAAATAACAGTGTGCTAGAAATTGAAGGACATGATCTACAGGCTGGTTGGCATTCCTTTTTATGGGACAACAAACATACATCACATCGATATTTTGTAGGACATCACGTAAGGAAATCAATAATAGCCATGTGGACAAACATAAAAAACCAAATGTATAGGAGCATCCCCAACTGGTTTTCACCATTAGAAGCCTTTGTACATCCAAAATTTTTAAAAGCCGGTAAAATTGTAACTTATAAAGATTTGTTAAAGGAAGAAAAGACCATTAAAACTAGATCAGAATTATGGGATGAAGGGATAGAGCTAGAATGGTGGGAATATCTCCAAGTAAAATCAAGATTTGAAAAGGATTTTAAAAAAGCGAGGGGTAGAGAAAAGAACTGTATTAGATAAAATCTTACTAGGAACAGATGAGAGATCAATTAAAAAATTGTACCAGTATCTATTAAATTATAAAATGGAGGAAGAACAAGTTAAAGAAACAATGATCAAATGGGTGCAGAACTTTATTTAGATGAATGGCAACAACTCTGGGCAAGAAACAAAAAATTAACTTTAGCCACATCGTATAAGGAGAACTGGTACAAAATGTTCTATAGGTAGCACAGAACACCAACACAGTTAGCTAAAATGGACAATAGGAATTCATCCAAATGCTGGAAGTGTGAAAAAGACAATGGCTCTTATTATCACATGTAGTGGCGGTGTAATAAAACAAAGATATATTGGAACAGAGTACAAAACTGATTAGAAGAAATAACAGAAAAGAAAATTGAGAAAACTCCAGAATTTTATTTATTGGGAATAACACACGAAAAATATGAAAAGGCTCAAATATATTTAATTTTGCACATAATAACAGCGGCAAGAATATTTGCTCAACAATGGAAGAATGAACATATACCTTCGGAAGAGGAATTGATTGAAAAAATTATGGTTTGTGCAAATTAACAATGGAATTAAAAGATAAGTCCTGAGTCCTTCGGGATAGGGCGGCCTATAAATCCCAATAAATAAATAAATAAAATAAATAAATAAAGATGAAATAGAATACTAAACAGCTGGAATAAATTTTACTCTTGGCTAGAAAATAGAAAGCTAACCGAAATATACGTAGAGACAACCAAGTAAACAGTTTTTGAATTAAAATAAGAAATAATAAAAAAATAAATATATAATAATAGTGATAGACGTGAAAAGAGGATCGGTTAAATGTGGGAACAAAAGGGATACCAATGTTTAAGACCAATGTATAAGGCAATGTATATAATAGTAACAATAGTAAATGAGTAATATAGAAATAGCACATTTAGTAATAAGAAACAGGACTGTCAACCAATGTCCAATGTTTTTAAATGTTTGTCTTTGTACGTTTAAAATATAATAAATATTTTTTTAATAAAAAAGAGAATAAAAAATAGATCTTTTTTGTGTGATCTTTTTTCCAATCACACAGTCTTCCCTTCTCAAAACTACACATTCTCAGTTTTTTCACTCTCTCTTCTTGGACTTAGTTCTAATCCTAATTTCATCTTTCAAATGTCTTTTCCAAATATTCAGTTTATTTTCAGCTCTTCTTATCAAGATTGCTTTTTAATTTCTGTTTGCTAGGGATATTAGTTATCCTTAGTAGGATACTAGTTATCCCACCCAATTTTGTGTCAGCTACAAATCTAATAAGATTCCCCCCCATCTCTTTATTCAAATAATTAATAACAATGTTGAAAATAACAAGATTCAGGTTACTCTTCCTCGCAGCTCTCTAAGCCATATGCCACACCTGTTTGATGTAGAATCAGTGATAAGCACTCTTTGAATACAATTCTTGAGCTATGGATCTTATATGGGAGCTTATGCCATTATATAGTCATGTTTAGCATGTAATAGGACTCTTGGGAGTTTTACTGTAGCATAATGATACTTATGAGGATATTGACAAATTGGTCTAAAATTGGAACAAATTATGAATATATTGCATGTCTTTCACGTTAACAAGTTGAAAAAAAATTCTTAAACTACAAAATCAATTTCAAATGAGCTATAGTTGTTTCTTCTGCAAAGGAGTTTCCGTTGCATGTGCAGACGTCCTACCTTTCTTTTTATTTGAGGGCAGTAAATATTCTGTTTGTGTAACCTTACAATAAAGTTAGAAATATTTTGCAGGTTTCTTATGGAACTATTTTGCAGAGCTGGCATCAGTCTTGCAAGGGAAGAAAGTAAATAACTCCCTTTCACTGTTAAAGTTCAAGAAACTGAGCAGAATTCCTTCTGAGATATTTTCCATGCCCCATTTCTTCTACAGACTCAGCTGCCACTTGTCTGACTTCTGTCTAGTCTGTGTCTCCTTTCCCATCTCTGAAGTTAATTCCCACATATTATTACGACAAGCACTCCACTTCTTCTTTTACTGGACTGCTAAAATCACAGTATTCCCTCCAACTAATCCATAAGAAGCTGCAAAAATCATAGTTCAATTAATGTTAACTAGCACAAATCCTGGATTTGCAAAAACTATATTATGTTAGTCTGTAAAAATGGTAAGACTATAGTCACTCAGGTTGGTGTGATGTAAATTTCACACAGGATGGTGTTTTGCAATAGAAGAAATATCTAAGCCACTTTGACATGTTGTTACTATTGTGTTTGATATTTAAAAGCTATGGAATTAAAAAATATATATTATATAAGTATTGTAGTTTTATAGTCAGGTGGTGTGTTTGATGGAGAGAGGGGACAAAAAGACATAACTTAGCGTCATGAGCTGGTATAGGAAGAAAATGAAGAAGTTAAAGCTGAGTAGGGCAGGAGAGGAATTTTGACAATGAAAACCCAAGCTACCAGATAGTGGTGGGGTGGTGGGAGGGAGAATGCCTGAATATCATAAAAATAAAAATACTGATCCAACTTCCAAAGGAATAGACACCATGCAATTGGATTTGCCTTCCAAATGTCTCCTTATTATTGTGTTGTGCCTGAATTGTGAACAAAAAGAAATAATTTCACCTAAATAATGTGAATTTCATCCACCATTCCATTTCAATTCTGACTACTTAGAACAACTATGAAGAATTGTTACCACACACATAAATGTCTAAAGTACAAACACAAACCAGTAAGTGAACATCCCAACATTTTATTTATTCTAGTGTCACTTTATACCTTTTTGTTCTTAATTGATTCTGTCATTTGTTCCATTCTAAACTAATAATAAACTTTAAATAATGTATGTATATAATATTCACATGAAATTACAGTATAACAAGAAAATCATAAGAGCTAAGAAATAGCTTATGGTAATAAATCTAATTCAATTTTGTTTTAAATGCTTAAGAGTATAAATGTGCCTTTGTTGAGATATGTAAGCAACTGGAAGATGTTTATTTATTATTGATTTTGATAGGATTTTTTTTATGCAAATCTTGTGTAAATGCTGACCTTCTTTCAAAATATCAACTAGCTGGAAAATAATTCATGTATGTTTTGTGTTCTAATAAATAGAAAACCAAACAAATCAATTCATTTTATGTCTTCTTCAAAGCTTCCTCTAATTCAATAACTAAAGCAACATTATAGTAATATTTATTAAATGCGTACAGCTTATTGACCTCCATAGAACAGAACTGAGGCAAATAACCTGAAAGGACAAATATATCTTAATTTTTTGTTGTGGTTGGATTAATGCCTTGCCTTTATATGATAACATTTTTTATTCAACTGTACAAGAGATGTACATAAAAAAGGATTTTAAAATGAAGAAATAAGAAGACAAGTTAGGCATACCATCTATGCCTTTATAATCTATAATTTATCTTCAATATATGTCTTCAGCTCTGCTTAAGAATCCAAATAATGTGTATTTTGATAATGTTGTGTGTCCCAGACATTTTTCATTCCTTTCTGTAATGTAAATTCAATACATAACATTTAAAGTAAGCTAACTTTGAAAGACAGACTGAATGATGGAACCCATGAGTTAGTATTTATGGATTTATTGAAGCCAAAATAAATTTCATTTCTTTTCCCTATGAATATTTCTTGATACTTGTTTGTTTATTACTCTGGGATTTATATCCCATCTTTTCGCCAACAGATGGAGCTCAAAGCAGTAATCCTGAGAAATGTTTCCCTTATAGCTGTTGATGAATATTGTTAATATTCACTTTGTGTTTGTGTTTTATTTGATCTCAGTGACATCATCACAAAGTTAATATTGATTGGTCAAAAATTATTTTCTTTCCAACTACCTAATGTTGGCTTATGATTTCCTGTATGATTAATTCAGAAAGAAAAATAAAGGCCAAAGGCAGGTGGAATTAAAGTATCAACTCCTTGATGAAACATGATAACAAACAGGAAGTAAATAAGTTTAAAAAAACCCCAGACATAAGCATTGTTATTAAAAGAAATGACAGATAAAATTCACATTGTGAAATTGTGGAAAGCAATATATAGAACCTTTATAGACTTATTGGTTTACAAGAAATTGTCTAATTTTCTATAGTCCCTCCATTGTTTTATGAAGCCTTTTTTCATAGAAACATCAAAGCCTGAGAAAAATGCTACTAGATGTGCAAATGACAGGCTTGTATCTTTGTTTACCGTTGTTTACCAAACTATTAACTGCAGCACTATCCAGGAGGTTACAAAATGTAACACCATCCATAACTTACTTTAGCTT
>JANHGD010004003.1:51466-63394 GCA_027560375.1 Imantodes cenchoa | reverse complement strand
TGTGACAGGGATGCCTCTGCCTGTGTTTGGGCCTTAGCAAACTGTTTTTCTAAGGCTTTGAGTCTCATTTCCGCATCTTTCAATGCTGCTGCAATAGATTTAGTTTCTCAGTAGATTTAGCAGCCTTTGTTTTTGCAGCCCTATCTTTCGAAGAAGTCTAGCTTCTAGCTGTGGCATTTTTGAGAGCAACAGAAGAGGATGAGGCTTCCTGTCCCTGATCAGACTTACCAGACATTATGGAGTCAAATGAGACCCTGTGTAACTTTGAATCAGGTCAACCCCACACTCCAGTGGCGAAAGGAGTAGTGCCCTGACGCAGGGACTCCTACAAGGTGGCTGAGTGAGGAAACAACTACCATTGTTCCACAGATCCCCAGGAATAGCACTCACCCAAAGCACCAACTATCAGCTGCTGGAAACAGCTTTATTTATAGCTAAATTGGAGCGATCATCAGACAATGCCTCCAAGTAGAAAAATGCCAACAAAATGGCGATCGGAGTCTGCATAGCTGTAATGCCTCACAAAATGGCCACCAGCAGTAAATGCAACATAATGCTGCAATCATGGCCAAACAAAATGACCACCATGACTAATCTGCCCAGCAATAGGCAGAAGCTCCAATCAAAAATGGCCATCAAATTTTAAAAATGCTAGTAAACTGGCTGCCACTAGTCATGGAGCCGAAACTAGCCTCCCCGCTACTATTCTACCTCCTCACGAGGACTTGCTGTTAGAGAAGACATCCGATCGTTTCCCCCAGCAAACGTTCAGAGAGGACTTGCCTCTGCCTACAGCAGTTCCACAAAAGTATAGCCCCGCGGGGCAGGGACTCCAGCTGCCTCAGCTGTTAGGCGGCGGCAGTTCTCTCCAGCGTATTGGCGAACCTGCTCACACGCTGGCAGCAATATTGTGCTCCTTTACTAAGAAGAGTCCAAGTATAATCTTCACTCGTCAGAGAAAAAAGGGTAGCCAAACTAAAAATTTACGTCTTTCTTGCACCGAGTTGAGTTTTAAAACTGGTTCAGAGGGGATGTGCTTAATTCAATCAATGAACTCAGACCCCATGACAACCGATGAGATTAACCCATGCTTGGACTCTCTTTAGCAGTATACAGGAGAATGATATCTGTTATGGGATATCTAATTAGAATGCCAGGATGTTTAGGATCAAATATTTAAATCAAGCAGAGAATCCAATTGCAAACTGAATTTTACCATTTTTTCCTAAATTGTCCTATTACTGCTTTCTATGAAATAACCAGTAAAAAGGAAAGACATTTAGATCTGCAGCTTAAATGAGTAACCAGCTACATAAATCTTTCAGAAAATGACATTAATATACTCTTTCACTCAAAGATAATGCCTCCGTGAGAACTTATTTCCAACCCTTGTATAACAAATTAATAACTAGCAAATGTTTAAGGATCAACCAATGGAAGATCAAGGTTTATTTTTCTACCAGCATACAAAAACATATTGCACATCAAACAACCAAAAATAAAAATACTCTAAGGACTAACATATGTAGTTTATACAGAATAAACTTTCTGGAAATTGATCTTTTCAGTAGTTCTGGTTATCTTAATGGACATGACTAATTCAGAATTAAGTGTTTTAAACTAAAGCTATGTTTGATTTTTAAATACTGTACAGTTTAATAAATAAATCAAACAAAGCCTCAATGTAGAACAGTCACTGCCAATGTCACCAAATATCCCTGCAGATTGAGAATTTAATAAATGTATTCCAGTGGTCTGCAGTTTTCCCCCACTACATACAGCATTTAAAAAACATGTATTAAAACAGACCAGTTTCCAGACTAAACTAATGGAGAAATTACAATTCAGTGCAAAATATTTTAGACTGCATTTTTTTCTAGTTTTCCCTCAGGTGAAGAAGTGGTTGCATATTATTAAAAATGTAATAAAAGCAGCTAATGCTTTCATAAAGTAGGTTATGTTAGGGATTCCCCCCCCCCCCCCATCTGTCATATTTTGAAAACAAAATAACGTTTCCTATAGCCAGCAATTTGTTTTTATTTAAATGTTACATATACTATTCTCAAGGCACATCTGATGATATTTATAACACAGTAGGTGTCAAAGTATGTTCAACGTTGGATTTTTTTTCAGGATCCCTCCCTGTTGTTTTCCAAAATGGAGGAACTGAAAGTGCGGTGTCAAGACTCGCAATCCATATTCTATCTTTGGCAAGCTTATACAAGCACTATTGTAAAATGTAATGTAAAAGAACTGTAAACTAGGAACTCTTGTTTATGAAACACCATTCAACACAGCTTCTTCCGGTTTATTTTCATCTTCTTGTATAGTACTAGGCTTTTCTTCAGGACTGTGTTGCTGCTTGGAAGATTCAGTCCCAGAAACCACTGCAGGGCCATTTACTGCTTTTTCAGAAAGGCCAACCTCTTCTATCACATCTTTCACCTTTTAAAGATTAAAAAAAAAAAAAGACTCGGTGACAAGAGAACTGTGAATCATTGACAGCATAAAACACCCACCCCACCCCAATTTCAGACTTCATAAGAAAATCCACAGAAGGTATTAATTTTAGAAAGATGATTAGATGAATATTTTTACGTGTAATAGTGGATGTTATACCCAGTTATCTGTAGTACCTATTTATTTAAATCATTCCTAAAATCCAATTTAAAACACTGTCGAAAGGTAATTATTTCTAGACATAAACTGCATTCTTGCCTTAGGCTGCCTTTCTTAGAAAGCTGGAGAACGTGATTAGGGCAAGGAATTCTTAACAGAAGTTGTCTAAATTGGCTAATTTGTAACACATAATTTTCCTATTTTTACAGAGCCCTTCAAATTGGCAAACCTTTTTCAGCACCTACAGATAGATGTAGTTTATATAATCTTGCAAGTAAATTCATAAATGGGTATTATTTACAGATAAAAGGTTTCCCTATCCAGTCGTGTCCAACTGTTAGCCAAGGGAGCCAGCCAGCATTGTCCAAAGATGTTTCCATATGACGACATATTGCATACCAAAGATGTTTCC
Organism: Imantodes cenchoa; assembly: GCA_027560375.1. NCBI lineage: Eukaryota > Metazoa > Chordata > Lepidosauria > Squamata > Dipsadidae > Imantodes > Imantodes cenchoa. The sequence continues at coordinate 60,363 of JANHGD010004003.1, read as the reverse complement.
AGCATGACATCATGGCAGCGCAGAATGTACAGCAAAAACACAGAATACTGTTACCTTCCCACCAAAGTGGTAGCTATTTATTTACGAGCTCACTCTGTCATATCTCGAACCCAGGCTGTTAGTTTTCCAGCTGACAAGCTCAGTTCTAAACCACTGAGTCATTGCGCCCCCCCTCTAGCTAGGTATTAAGTTTGTACTTTTATATGTTTCTTACCGTTTCCTTCTTGTTTTTACCCAGTGTTTCCTTTGGAAGGTTTCTTTGTCTACTCTGAGATTCTGCTCTTGATATATAATCAGCAACTGTAACTGTGAGGAGAAAAATTTACAGACTTTTATGTCTAGAAAACATCCAAGTCCTCGTTAACAATTCTAAAGGATAAATTACATTTATCCTTTTACGTTCCAAGGCTCATATTATACAAATTCAGTCATCTTTTTGAGGCCCTCCAAAATAAACTTAATGGTTAATCCTGAAGCTTTATACAGCTAATTTAAATTAAATCCATATTGACCTGTTTTTGCTTTTTTTTAAATGTTAGTTTCAAATTATTTTGTCTTATTATCAAAGGAGAACTCTACAACTTTTCTGGGGGTGTGTGGTTAGGTATATTTAAAGGTACTGAAGATTTGAAAGATGGTCTGGATTTGGAAAAGAACCCTGGAAAATGATAAAAACACAGGTTTTAGTCCAAACTGGCGAGAGACTTGAGGCAGATGGATACAGAGCTCAAAGAGCTCTTTTAGAGGATGTTCTTAGATTTAGGAACATTTTTTTCTGAAATGAGAAAGTGTATAAGGAAAAATTGAAGTGACATTAATAACCCACCTTAGCCATTAAAGCCAGCTGGGTGACTTGGCCAATCCCTCTTTTAGCCCAGCCTACCTCAAGAAGGTTGTTGTGGGGAAAATAGGAGGAAGATCACACACTATTTTATTTAATTTATTGGCTACACATCTTACCTTAGGGTAACTGGGCAGCTTACAGTGTTAAAAGGAACGACACAAAACACATACTCAATACAAATCAAATATTATAAATATATATTCAACCCTAACTAAAAGATTAGGAGGGAGGGAACAGGATGAGTGGGAGGGGGAATCTTGTTTATCAACCCCCCCCCCCCAAGGTGAAGCCCCCTCTCCATTGGAGCCCCAAGCCAATTGGCAGAGTTAGGTCTTTGGCAGAAGGTCTGGCGGTTGGAGCCCACATCACCACCTTAAGTGATTTATAGAAATAATTAAAGGCAGGATACAAATAAAAATCGTAATAGTTAAGTAAATGCTTTTCTTTTGGAGACAAGTATCCTTAGGACAGGGAATGCTGTAGCTCATTCTTTCCTTGTGACTCCATATAGTATATTGGAAAGCAATTGGGGAAAGAGGTATTAAAAACGAGTTCTATGTGATGAGCAAGGTGTAACTATTAAATTCACCATATGGCCAAAAATGTGCAGCATCTCTGAAAATACTTCCCAGCAGCGGCTGTCATTATCGCTCTCAGAATTTAAGATTAATTGATCCAAAAGCTACTGCCTTAATTTGTTAAGGATCCTTCTGGGTGTAATATTTTTGATTACTATATTTCTCCAGTGAAGACATACGGCAGTTCTCCAGAATTAAAGTGAAACCATCAGAAGCAGATTGAGAAAGCAATTTTTAATTATCCATCAAAGGATTTTTGTGGTTAACTAATCAATATGATGTATTTACTATTCTATAGCATTTTGTGTGAAATACATTTCCTTTCATTTTTAATTGTACTCAACTGTTCATAAGCCTTTGAACTCTACGGAAACATGTTAGAGGACACATTAATACTCTTGAACTTGGTTAGCATATGCAAGATATTTACAAATGCAACAAACATGGGTTGTTCTGGAAATTAAAGTCTGCACTTTTAAGATGTTAGTACATATTTAAAGATGCATCAAACCACAATGGCAGACAGAACATGCAACTATTTTTTGCTTTACTGCAGTTGTGCAATTTCTGTTGTCCTTGAAATGGTGATCATATTGATTCAAAATATGAGACAGGCAAATTCCATGCAAGTCACTTCATGTTTTATTGCAGTACTAATAAGCTGGCCAGCATTCCTAACCAGTAGTTGCCAGAAATGAGCCTCACTGGGCAGTGTTGCTTTCATTACGGCATATATTTCCATTCTGACATCTACAAATCATTCCGTTTTAATGGTGAGCATTAAACTGGGAGCATGACCAGTCTATAAGACACTGTTAGTTACTGGAAGATGAGTAACTAGTAATTTTTCAGCCTGTAGTCTTAGTTATTAAGTAATTATTATTTACAAAGGGCACTTCACACGCTTCAGAGGTACACAAACAGACATGGAGCATTCCTTCATGCTTGTGACCTGAAGTGGGCCACCTTTCCACTTGTTACCTGGCTGTCTATCTTCTGCCTGACCCCTGAAGCGACGCCTGCGACTACGATTGCGTCGCTGGGTTTTTTTGTCTCTATCATCTGCAATTGCAAAGTTGAGGCATGAACCATCTTACAGATGAATGTTGTTGTTTTTTCTCAGCACAAAGCAGAAAGAAAAAGCCCCATTTCACACTTGCAAGAGGAGTAGCAACAGTGTAAGACCATGTTTACATTGGCATTAATTTATGTTGATACCAAAAGTTAAACATTGGTTCAAGGAATCATTTCCCCATCTTATTAGAAATATTTCTCCCTGATGTACTTTGCATAAACTATTATCACGAAATGGCAGTTACAGAATGCTGAGAGACACCTACATGCAAAGAAGTCCTACTTCAATTGCTTTTAATTCTGTTAATTTCGCAAATTTAAGCAACAAAATCACTTGGGCCGTATATTTATTCTAAACAGGATTTCAAAATCTTCAAGACTAAATCAACTTTGCACTTCATGGCAGGTACAAAATGGACACTTGTTTGTTAAGACTTGGAACAAATGCTCCATTCTTCTAACACCGCAGTGTAAAATCGGTTCTGTTCAAACCAGAAGGATTTTAATGCAGTTACAAGAAAATGGCCTCAAATGTTCGGGTTACATGTAAGTGACATCTTTAATTATGCAAACAGTTAACACTATATTAAATTACAATTAGAGTGGTGACGGTGAAAATGAAGAGTAATTGACTGTAATGGCACATTACAATTATACAAGTTTATGGGTATGAATCTCTTCGGTTTTATTACAAGTGATTTACATACCTAAGCCATTTTCATTAACTGACGCCGTGTCAGATTCTGTCATGCCATCCATTAAGGCAGCATCTTCATCAGTCCTCCGTCTGCGAGATCGCCTGCGTCGGTTCGTGGTGTGATGTGATTCACTTGCATCTGTATCTGCAGTCTGGTCAGACTCCGTGTTATCGAGTAAGCTGTAAGGATTGCTGTCTGGGTCTTTCAGCACTAAAGTAACGGAGGGGAAAATCCCATATACGGCACATAAATTTGTGTGGTTTTCATCTACCATTTTAAACAAAATGTTAATGTGGGTAACCAAGTACAAAGTAATCTGATCCAGAACACACATACTAATGCCAAACAACCTGGGGAAAATCTGAAACATTATTGAAAACTTGAGAATATTGTTCTTTAAAGGGAAATGCTAGAGTAGATGGCACAGACTCTGGAGGTTGTGAACATCAAGGCCATTGCTTTAATTCTATCCTCCAGAAAATCCCAGAGGCAATTGGGTTTTTATTCATCTTCTGGGGTAAATGATCACACACAAATTTCTGGGTCTTTCTGGCATTCTTTAAATTAGGATATAAAGTGAGAAGAATATGGACATCATAGCTAACGAATTCTTTCCAGTGGCATTTATACGAGATATTTATCTATATGCGCCTATTGGAAAATACAATGCTTCAACTTAGGGTTTGTTAGCAGGAGAGATTTCTTTGAATACAGAAATCAGTAATATCCTAAAGATGCCCGACTGTCTCCCAATGAGGGGAATTTTTTTTGAAATGTTACTCTCCACAGTCCCTGTCTATTTTCAAACTTGACCTTTCTTTTCCTGAATTGGCCCACAATATTAGCTTTGGTCCTGTTTGGTTCAGTTTCCAGAGAGTCATCCCTCCCAGGGACTGTTGACAGAGACCTGAACCCCTTCATATGATTTCTTTCCAACGGTCCAGTGGATGAGAAAGAATAAAATGGCAACACAAAAGCATTCAAAGTTCAAAATTTAATAACCTCAGTGAATCAAGGCCAAGGCCCATCTTAGTTCAGCATTTTCTTTCTCAGGGCAATTGAGAAATCACTCTGGGATGCTTGAAACAGGTACAGAAAACCCCGCGGGTGTTCACTTGGAGGCATGCTACCACCAACTCAGAAATAACACTGAATCTTTCAGGGTTTTTTTTTTTCACCAGTCCAGTCATATTTTAGAACTTGTAGTAGTTTTAAAACTTGTAGTAGTCCTTGGCTGGTTGCTTAGCAAATAGCTAATAACCCTGATTATTGACCCTCTTCACTGGTTTTTGACATGAACCTTGGTTTCTTTTTCATCTGTCAGTCATGTCCCTCTATTAACCCACTGGTTAATATTCTATTTCTTAGAATATTTTTTGAAATATCTACAACCTTCGAAATCAGAAGGTGCTCAGGATCTATTTGCTTTTCCCCAGGAATTAATTTAAAAGCTTTTCTGCAATTGTTTTTTGTGTTATGCACCAGTAGACCTCTTAATCTAAATTTGGCCTCCCGGATTGGACAATCCCATGTCCCAACGTCAGTGACATCAGCATGGCCTCCCACCACCACCGTTTCGCCACGCCTCCCAACACTACCATTTAGCAACCTATCCTGTTTGGCCGAGATGAAAAATGTGATGCCCTCTAAAGAATTATTTACATCTAATTACTTTGTGAATTGAGATAATGAACTTGAAAATGATAACAGTAGAGCTTTCTGACATAAACTTGAAACATGTTCTCCATACCAGAACTGATAGATGACTTCCCACCTCGCGGGCCACCTCGACCCCGACCCCCAGAAACACTACGTCTTCCTCCCGGTGGGCGCCTTCGGCTGTCGCGCTGCTGTAGGGCCTCCCTCTCTTCATCCCCTGCTAGTGACCAATCACTCAGTTCGTCTTTCCTTTCTGATTCCGTCTCAGAGGGATTAGATAGCTCAGAATTTGTTCCTTCAGGAAGAAAATGGGAACCAAAAGAATAAAAGGATAAATTAGCAAAATATTTATTTATTTATTATTTATTTATTTGTTCATACTTATAAGGATCTGAATCATTTTAAAGCCACAAAGAAATACCAAATGCACTTCTCTAAAGCATAACAGGCATTTGGATTTACTGCTTTACAAGGAGGAAATTACTATTTGGTACCTAGCAGACTATACATCTAATATCAGGATATTTGTTGTAGCTGTTTCTGCAGCAGATTGAACTTAATCCAAAAGGGAGACTAGATCTATTAGATGAGATCCAGATTAGAAAACAGCAGATGCTGAGATCAAAAGTATATGAAGATAGTTAAGAGCCAACATATTTTAAAAGTCTGCTGCTTTTAAGGAATGAGCCCTAGCTGTTTGTTTAACTATGTGATACTGTTAGTGGGGAAAAAATGCTCCCAAAGCAAAAGACACAAAGAATCACACATAAGAGCCATGTATTCTACAGCAGAATGTGATGGAGTCTGGATGTGCGAAACAGGTGCTATACACCTTTTAATAAAAGATGCTCTGATTTGGCAAAATTTCATTTTCTGTCATGCATAATACATATTTTGAGATAATGAACCAGTGATCACTATTTTATTTCTGCTTCCAAACTTTAACTCCTTTTTCCTGAAATGTATGCAGAAAAAAACCCCAAGCAAAATTCTTCAGTAAGCATAGTTTAAAGACCCTAATAAGAACCTGCTAGAAATTTTCAGACCAAAATACCATTTCAGGTGACAATGGTGATTCATTTACATAATTAGATTTATTATTCAAGACTAGGTTTATTATTCGAGATTCAAGACATTGGGTTATTTATCCACATTCCAGTACTGTTCGTCTTGTATTATGAACAGTCTATGGTGTTCAGTTATTAAGGAACCCTATTATTTATAACTTCTCTTAGCAAATTAAGCCTGATCTACTCAATATAAATCAACAATGACTAGCAATCTAGAAAAGAGGAATTACTAATATTTGTCTTCTTTAGTGGTATTATGTTGATATTATATAACACAGTTATCCTACCAAAATTTTAATTCCAAATTATAAACAAATCAATCGACAGTCGTACAATTCACTATGCTGGGATAAGAGGTGACAAAATCCATGGCATTACAGAGAGAATTATATGAAATCAAGTGGTGAACCATTGCAATATTGCTAATTATATTACATGCAATCCATCATCAAGAACCTTACAAACATGAAGCAAATGTGATAGTTTTACAATAGTTTTAGGGAGAGAACTATCTTGCCCTACCTGTCATAATCACAAATGATTATTTCTACATTATCACATTATCATCACCTGTCATAATATGCATATAATCACCACTGGATACATAGTCCCAATGTTAATCACCAATGCATACATTAGTTTTAAAACTATTCATGTATTCACTGTACATAACACACTCCCTGGCAATGCATGTAGAAACATAAGGTTTCTAACATGATACCAACAATTCCCAAGGCATATAAAGTACCCAGATCAATCTACATGAAAATAGCTCTGTATCCTCTGTAAAGAGATGAAAACTGAGACAAAAAAACAAGAAAAGTTTTCCAAAAGCTCACTGAATTCAAAAGGTTCCACTCTTGAACTAGTATATTCCAGTACGCCAATGAACTGTAACTGTTTCAGAGCTCAAACTGGAATAGAAAGACTACTGAAATTCTATGCAGCAAAAATGTCAAAATTCACAAGATGAATGTGGTTTTAAAACTGGAGGGAGAGAAACATCAAACGAGCTATGCTGACGATACTACTCTGAGAGCTGGAAATGCAAATAACCTGCAAGATCTAGTAATAAAAGTCAAGAAGTAGAGTTTTTTAAAAAAGCAAATATAAAGATACTAATTACAGCATATAAAGAAAACAGTCTTAGAAGTGGCAAAGAAGATACCACATTTTAAGATGAACTAATAACAGTAAAGGAACCAGATGTCAAGAAATACACTAGAGACTTGCACTAAACAGACTTGGAAAAGTTATCTAGGTACCATGGTATCAAAAAGATTAAAACTCTGCAGGCAATGGTTTACTTTTTGCTTTTCTATCGAACCAAAGCTGGACAGAGAGTATTGAGGCTTTTCATCTTTTGGAGAAGACTCCTGACAATACCACAGAGAGCCAAGAAAACCAACAAATAGATCATAGAACCAGTCAATTCAGAATTTTCGCTGAAGGAATAAATAATCTGACTGAACTCTTGATAAGTCCATAATTCTAAGAAAGAGGGGAAGAAAGAGAAGAAAAAGGCAATCAGTAGCAAGCTGGATGCACTCAAATACAGTGGGCCACATTGGGGATACAGCATCCTGGAGAAGGTCAGTCTTACGTATTGCTAAGAACTGACACCAGCTTGATGTCCCATAAACAATCACATCCAGAGGACACTTAATATAAAAAGTTTGAATTAAGCTGTAAGAAACAATACACATTTTCTGAAATTCAATTTGATAATTTTGATACTCTAAAGGTTTGTAGTGTATCAAAAACTCTGAAAAAGAAACATAACCTTCATTGTCATTTTTTTAAACTGTGAGCATACTGGCACACCTTAAAAATGAAATTCTGTTGCCTGCTCTTAAAAGAAAGTTTATGTCTACCCTTACCCATAAATAACACACATATACACATGCTATATGTGTGTATATGGTTTTTTTAAAAAGCACAATGCCCTTGTTATATTCTCTATTAAGGATGAGAGGAGCAAAGCAAGTTTTCATAGCTTATCTTTAAACATGCTTACCATATCCAGAGGTGTAATTAGGCCCCCTCCGGCCTCTGCCTCTTCCACTATAGGACCTTGAGCCTTGTACAGACGAAGGGTTGCTTTCATCAGTGGTATAACCCTTTTCCTTCTCAGGGCCTCTGGTAGATGAAGGTCTAAAACCCATGCCAATTTGACGTAACTGCTCGTCAATCTGGAGCCTTTCCATCCGTAGTTGTTCTACCTCCTGAATTGAGAGTTGCATTAAATATAAACTAAGGTATGTAATGTTATCTTTCCCCAAGTTATTTTTTATGCACTTTTCACTTTAGAGGGGGGGGAAAAGCAGTTTCTAACTATGTTAACCAATAACTACGTTCACAGAATTACAGGGTCAAAGAGCTTCTGATCACTTAAATGCCAGAATCAGTAAGACATGATTCACTGGAAATACCCTAGTACAGGGGTCTCCAACCTTGACAACTGTAAGAGTTGTGGACTTCAATTCCCAGAGTTCTATTCTAGGAGTTGAAGTCCACAAGTCTTAAAGTTGCCAAGGCTGGAGACCCCTGCCCTAGTATATTTTGGATAGTTTGGTATACATTTCTTTCAAATGTTTCAGAATTTTTACTTGCAGCAATCTGTTTTTTTCACATCAAGGACCAATTTTCAACATTTTTTGGTATAAGGTGTCACTTAGGTATTAGCTAAATTTGTTCAATTCAACTTTTTTAAATTACCAGAATAAAAATCCTTGTGGTTAAAACTACTGTGTAGTCTTGTAATAGAATTATGAAATTGTAAAATGAATAAGTAGTGATTAGGCTGAAAACGATCAGGCTTTTATACAGGGGTTGAAGAATACAGTATAAAGCAGAGGTCTTCAAACTTGGCAACTTTAAGACTTGTGGATTTCAACTCCCAGAATTCTCCAGCCAGCTATTCTGGGAGTTGAAGTCCACAAGTCTTAAAGTTGCCAAGTTTGGGAACCCCCAG
>JANHGD010004002.1:23633-41868 GCA_027560375.1 Imantodes cenchoa | reverse complement strand
CAGCTAAACTACCCAACTCCTAAATGGGGGGGGGGGAAGAACCCGACTTTGGTTTCTTAGGGTCTCCCCGACCCCAACAGAGTCCCTTGGGAGCTGGGCGGCATATAAATTGAATAAAATAAATAAAATTATTTTCTTATGGTCTCTGTTGAGAGAGAGATGGAAGGGGGAAGGGGACAAAAGATTGCTTCTCCCCTTTTACAGTTGAATGTCATTTCCCGGGTTTTTGTTCATTAAAAAAGCTGCCCAACTTTTTAAAACTTATTTTTATCTTCTCATACAGAGAAGATACAGATATAAACATCATATAATGTTTATATCTGTATTTATTACCCGTAGGTTATAAGGTCCTTGGGTTGAATGGGCTTGATCCTTGCTATGAAGTTCTGGGACTGCCTCTTAATTGTTCTTTAAGAAGGGTTTTTTTTAAAAAAAACAAAACATCTTGTGCTTTTGGCAGCAAAGGTTCTTCAGAGGATGCCTGGATTTCCCAGGGATGGAAACTGTTAGGGTACCGATCAAGGATATTTGTAGCTCAGAGTTGAACTGTGGGGTACTTGGTTCTCTCTGAGCTTGGTCGTTTTCTTGCAGACTTTTCGTGACCAGACTAGGTAATAACATCAGTGCGAGAACTGAAGTAGGTTGTGGAGAGGAAGAAGAGGAGGGGAAAGGACTGTGGAGTCCTTGGTTTCTTTCTGAACTTGGTCTTTTCCTTGCAGATGTTTCTTTATCCAAACTAGGTAACATCATCAGTGCTTCTAAGGAAAAGGGTTTGCTCTCAGTTTAACACTGACAGGGCAAGCAACTAGAATGTAAACATGAGCGCAAACCCTTCTCCCTTCTAGCACTGATGATGTTACCTAGTTTGGATAACAAAACATCTGCAAACAGCCAACTTCAGAGAGCACCAAACACTCCTCAGCTGTTACGGTTCTGGAGACTGCAGCACACCTCCCTAAGGGACCAAAAGGGAAGCCAAGATTGTTTTAGAGCAGCAAGGATTTGTGGGGGTTTTATACATTTTACTATTTTACACTCAGAATTCGGGGGAAGAAAATGATGTAGAGCTAGCATTTGGAGAAATATTAGCTTCCTCTTCCACTTATCTGTATATTTTTTATTTGTTTCCCATCTTTATTTGTTTTTACAAATAACTCAAAGCAGTGAACATATCCAATACATCTTCATCCTATTTCCCCACAAGAACAACCCTATGGGGTGGGGTGGAGTGGGCTGAGAGACTGACTGGCCCAAGGTCATCCAGCTGGCTTTCATGACTAAGGTGTCCTGTTTTCTAGCCCATGCCTTAACCCCTACATCAATCTGAAATCTGGGGAAGATCTTATTCAGTTATGTATTTAATATATATCAGACAACTATTTGTCTTAGTCCCCCCTTTCAATAAGATAACATTGATCTGATATGATTAATGAATACTGTATTCATTTTTGTCGATGTTCAAAGTGCTTCAAAGTTATGTAAATATTAAATATTTAATTTTATAGAGAATAGAAGTCTATAACTCTTAGAGTTATACAAGAGTTTAAAATGTGAGTGCAAAACTTAGAATTTTTCTTCTCCAGAGACATTCTTCTTTAAGAGCTCCCTCCTTCCCCTAGCAATTTCCATTGTGCTTCCTAGGATCAAATCAGAGTACTCTTTATATTATAATATTATTGAATATACACACATAGCAATTGTGCTTTGTTTTTTTAAGGCTTTCTTAATTATAGAAAGCAGACTGGTTCTCACATGTTAAGAATGTGCTTTTTCTGCTTATTTTGAATTGATTTATAGTGAAATGCATTGCATTATAAGAACATAGAAGTCATAATTGATGGACAATGAGAACTAAGGAAATGCAGGCCTTTGTATCTGTATAACTCATTTTCATAATTTTGACCATAGGAATTTTCAAAAAGTAATAGATGTTTCTATTGGCTTAAGGAAGTGAATGTTTTCCAAAACAAGCATGATTTAAATGCTCCACAGAGCTAAAGCAATTGTATTGAGCTAGTTTTATTTTGAAAATCTGACATCCCTTTTTTAATTTATATGACAAATTCCATTACATTTGAAAGGCTCAGTATAATTCAGTATTAAATTTTGCACCAATAGATTGTTTCTGCTGAAAATATTAATTAAATAACTTTTTAAAACAGAAAACTGCTAGTGACTTAAACAGACCAAAAACAGTCCTGGTAAAGGGTTGATGCTCTTTTCAGTTCTTAAATATGTTAGACAAGAGTGACCCTCAAAGTTGTATTTTCTGTAATAATTTTCCATTCATTTTATGGTGAGTTTATTTTATTAGAGTAGTATCCAAATATGCTGTTTTCCCATAATATTTATTTACTACAGTGATTTTATTTTGAATGAGATAATTTACTGCTGACTTAGAATGATACTTTTTTGAAATATTAGGAGAAATTGTTTAATTATATTTTGTGGATTTTGTTATTAAGATTTCCTCATATTAACATTTTTATATATTAAGTATTATAAGTTTCTTGATGTGTAACTTTTAAGAAAGTTAAGTCCGGTGTAGGTTTAATTTAATTATGTTAGCTTAAGTTAATATGTAGAAGACTAAATTATATGTCTTTATTTCAGTATCTAGTCTAAAATTAAAGGTTCTATGTGGAACCTTTAGTAACATTGAATATAACCGAATACTGTTTTGAAAGCTGAGTAATTCATCACAAATAACTTTCTTTCATGTTACTATTGAAAAATTACATTTTTAAGAATGCTTAACTCTGGGTATAATATAGCCGGTTAAGCACATAAAACAATTTATATCCACTTTATTTCAATGGTGCACGTTCTTAACTTCCTTTAATTGAAATTGGTGCATTTAAGCAGACTGTACTATACCATTGCATTTATACTTTCATAAAAATACATCATTTGTTTGCAGAATTGGGACAAAGGTAGAAGGTATGTTAAGTGTGCTAAAAGCAGAGTGTGCTACATTTTATCTGAAATACAATATTACCATATGAGAGAAAACAATAGTTGCTTCTCTTCATAATCTTGGTTGGAAATTATAGCATAACAGAGTGCCCTTCTTGTGTCTTTACCATAAAACGTTAGTAAAAAATCTCTTTGAAACTGTCAAGATAGGTTATTTGAAACAAAGCATTAAATAATTACTTTTCCATCGATGTGTCTATATTTATAAATGTACAAAATTTAAAGTACTGTTGCCCAATGTTCTATGCCAGTATCTGCATAGAATTTCTTCTAAAGTTCATGTATCTCTGCTCAAAGAAATAAATAGGATACTCTATAATAAGAAATGTTTTTCTGTAGCTTTTAAAACATCCATTCTTACCATTAAACACTGTTAGTAACAGTTGCCATGCAAATGTTCTGTTGGAGCATTGCGGATTTAAGGTGAAAATTCTGAATGGTTAGATGCAGACTTCATCCTTAAGAGATGTGTGGTAAGTTACTGCCCCATCCTTTGTCACTAAAGCTATGTTTATGTAATGTGAGAAATAATTCAATGATTTCTTATCTCTTTACAGCTTTTTAAAAGGATACTTGCATGACATTCAGTATGCTCCAGCTCATGATGTAATGCTGAAGCTGTAGAATATTATATGTAAACATTGTTTCTTGCATTCAGATAGGGTTGCATTTTTCTTTACATTTTGTAAGACAAACTAATTTGTTGGCCTTTACCATGAAAACAATACACAATGTCGTTATGGAGTAGAGAAAATAATATACTGATATGTTCTTAATGATAAGCAGCATAAGATCTTTGTCACAATATCTTCAATATTTGCTTATATATTAAAAGGGTATGTCCTGTCTACTACTACTAAATAAATGTTAATATGACTTCCCTGATTCAGATGTTTTAGCCAACTCAGAAATGCACAAATGATAGAATAAAATGATAAAATTCTAATAAGGGAAGAATGTATGGGAGCTAAGAAGCACTTCCATTCAACACATAATTTTTTTCAGTGCTATATTTCCTGTAGACAGATTTTTATCCAGTCATTTCTAAATGCAAACTGAAATACAAGCTTATCATGCTGGCTTTTCATAAGGCCTGGGCCTATAAGCGCTGAGTATATGTAGAGATCCACTTTGTAGTTAATTTGGTCATTATAATGGGAACTTTATTCTTGGCTGCAATGGTTGTTAATGTTTGTATTTAAATTTTTAAAATTTTGTCTGCTGCCCATAGTCATTTGGTAAGATGGACAGCAGTATTAAACGTTTTTGCATTATGTATACTAGATACATCAGGCAAAGTTGATAAAGTGAATGTGTAATAAATGTAAAATATTCTTTCAATAAAGAATACTTAGATAGGGAATACTGCATTATAATTCACCCCAAGATGTCATTGATAGTTGCTTATTATTATTTTTTCATTTCAAATGAACTAGCAAAAATTAATTGGAGATAACCTGTTAAAATTTAAGAATTAGAGCTAGTGCAGTCTCTTACAAGTCACAAAATCTCAGTGCTGCTACATTTTGGAGCATTCCAATTTCAAAATAGGGTAGGTTATTAATGCAACAATTAGGCCTGACTTATTGATGACTATATATACAAATGTGCCACATCCAGCCTGTTCCCAATGAGAGTCTGTGGCTCTTCTAGGAATATTTCAGTGATATCTTTGCTGCTGTTCATCCGTTTTTTCCATTGCCATTCCCTTCTGTTCCCCTGAGCTAAGCATAGTCATTGTTTTTAGGCCATTATCACACACACTCAAAATAAATGAATGACTTATTGGTAGTTGTGTTCTGAAATTGCCTACCCCAATCTAACTCTTGCCGTTAAAATGCCATTTTAGACAAAGTTTGAAATTTTCATCTAAAATGAACTTAAAAGTTTCGGTACTTAAGAATATATTATTTAACATTGTAGAAGAAAAGTATAGATAATGATAACACATCTGTATATTAATCAATTTTTTTTTGTTCTGTCTGCACAGGGGAGAAAAATATCTTGGTAATCTATAAATAAGAAAGACAAATGCTACAAAGGATTCATGATGATCCCTTAAATTCAGAGGCCAACTGAAAACCAGTGCTAATAGATGCACAATTTTGTGCCACATATTCAGGTATAGTCAAGACTATTGTATATTTATTTGCCTAGAATGTCAGTGTTCTACAGCATAATTTTAATCTTTGGCTCAGAAACAAAATAGGGAAACAATCCCATACAATAACCACTGGATTTCCAGATAAATCATTTATAAATATATTTAAAACCTTCCCATCATGGTATTGTGTGTAAATGCCAAAATATTGTTTCATTGGAGAACCAGCTTTAGAGAATCCTGAAGTTCCAGAGAAATGGTTCAGGATTGGAGCTTCATTGAAAATTAGAGTGGACTAGTTTCAGTCCTACTTGCTTCATGCCAGAGAAATGAAAGTCTAATTCAGATTACTGCATCCATTCCCTGAGTTATCCAACAAAAATATCATAAGGAATGAAAAGAGAAAAGGAGCAGTAAAGAGAGAAAATCCCTGGTGCTTCCTATAGTACTAATCTTATTGTTATGAGGCTGACATCTTTCTGTGCTTAGTGTTATTTTGCACCATTCATTAAACTCAGGATGCAAATATTGCTACAAAATAGAATTAAAATGGTGACACTGTGTAAAAGAGTAGTGCTTATAGTGGGGGGTTTTTCACAGCTCCTACACAGTGTTTCATTATTTTAAATAAATTATTCATGGGCAGCTAAATGCTCCTTCATAAACATGAACTTAACGTTAATGGAATATAAATTCCCACAGCATTATATCCATTTCCAATAGAGCCAGGGTTAATGAGTCTCCTACTACTTATAAGAGGTACTGATTTGTATGGTTGTTGTGGGAGTTGCTTAGTGGAAATCTTCTGGGTTTTTTTCTTTTACTTGATATGGTTGCCCTTGGAGCTAGTACAGACAGTCGTCACTTATCTAATGCAATTGGGACTGGCTAAGTAATATCATTAAGTGAAAGCCATGTGACTTTCCAGCTGTGGTCATTAAATGAATCACCGTGGGTCATGAAGCATATAATTTGATATAAAGTTATATGAAATGCTTTTACCTACGTTTTATTATCTTTAAAACAAGTGAGATACATTGTAGACAACTCTGGTAACAACTATACAATGCTTGTAAAAACTGTTGGATCATTTAATCCTCCTACAAAGCTTTTAGAAAACACATGTTGAAGGGATGTAGCTTTTGTTGGCTGACATATTTGGATTTTGTCCAGACTAGGTGCATTCTATTAAAACAAAGGAAATGATTTCAGACAATTCTCTCAGCTGAGCAAGGCTACTGTAAAAATAGTTGCTATCTGTCATTTAAGTGCTAGATGATACTTCATGGGAAGATTTCTTCCTAGCATGGGAAGGGTCAGGAGTACCATTTGGGAACCACTTTCTCAGATGATTAAAAACTCTACAATTTGGACAGGAAATGGTAAAAAGCCGCTATTTAGGTTTTCTTTTTGAGAACTACTGTCGGGTATTGTATGAAAATACTTTGGTTTAGATGCATTTTACGAGGTGGGTTCTATGCTTGCAATAACATTTTTTCCACTTGACTCATAGGGAGAAACTAAACTTCTAAATCTATATTTGGTAATAATATATACTTTTATCAGAATGGATAAAAGGATAAAAGTTTTAAGAGTGATGAATTTTGTTTATCATCAGATCCAGCTGTACTTAAATCCTTAGTAAGTAGGAAATGGAAAAATATGCAAAGTAGGCTAGAGGAGAAAGAATTTCTATATAGGCTGAAATTTGGTATAGCTATTTTAAATATGAACTTGTTACATCACAGTATAGAATTTTTTTAAAGTACATTATGTTTTAAGAGTACTATTTTTAATTTGATAATGCTGGAATGAGTGCACATACATAATGTACACAATAACTTTTATAAATCTTTTGTGCAAAGTAGCTCCCAACCTCTGCAACAAACTTTGATTGCCTTATTTTATTTATATATTGATGAGATTATAATAAATTTAAGATACACTTCAGAAATGTTTAAAATAGCATGAAGTATAGCAATCTCAGGAACACACAACAGATAGTCTCCACTTACCAACTGCCTCCTCCAGTAACTGTTCAGAGTTAGTGCTGAAAAGTTTTACAACAAATGCCCACATTTACACTCTTCACTGTGCTCCTCGGTCACATGACTGCCATTGCAGTCAGTTTGCCTTGTCCTGTGCTTGACCCATTGTTCTTTTTTCTCCCCTGACAGAGTAGAGAGATGGAGAGGAAGAGATTACAAGAGAGCAAGCAAGCACAGCACAGGGAATACACCAGGCTGATGGCACTGGCATATTGCTTTCGCATTTCCCCAATGGGTGCCTGCTTACTCTTCTTGTAATCCCTTCCTCTCCAATGAATGTAAATACAAACCCTCCTTGCTGATTATCCCAGCATGTGTGTACATCCCAAAGGGAGAGTGTGGGTGCTTTCCCACTTAGCAACTGCTTTGCTTAATGACAGAACTGCAGTTTCCAATTGTCCCTAATGGAGGACTACCTGTGTTTAAAAAAAAAAAGATGATGAACCATAGGAGTTCCTGAGAGTGGTTCATAATTATGAGAACAAATACAGTCTTCCAGTCGGAACTCCATCCTTCCCTGACCCTTCCAGTCTACTTCCCTTTAAGTAGAATGTATCATTTAAATATGATGCAATTTGACTGAAGAATAATAGCAGTTAAGAAATGTCTTCAGCCAATTATATCATATGATTAATACTTTTCCTGGGTTTTCTGACTTCAGAAAATCAGCATCAAAAATGTCAACAAGTATATGTGTTATAGCAATAGGCCTGACATCTGCTACATAGTTCTGGTTTTCCTTCATATCCTCTATCACTGACCGTTTTTTTTTACTTTTGCTTTTAAGGCTCTGGAGCTTGCTCTCCAGTTAATTCATCTTCTGTTGATTTAATTTAGTTTCCAATAAAGACGAAAAGATATTCTAGAGCTGACAAAAGCACAGCTTTCATTTCCAACTCTTTAATAAACAATATAAAAGTATAAATGGAAACAGTAAAATTATGCTAACATAATTTGTATGTAGTTACTATAGCAACTAGACAGACAGACATGGAAAAACAGCCCACAATATATAGTCTGACATTATAAATTGGGATTTATATTGACGCCTTTTTTTAATTATGAAATGTTTAATAGCACATTAAACATAGGTTAGGCATAAGTGGGTTCTAGGAGAGAGTAAAGGAATTAAAATAACTGAAGAAGCAAAGTTGCTGAAGTTCTGAAAGAATTAGCAGGATCAGTGATCACAAGCAGAGGAATATCATAACTTTGGTGATCACAATTAGGATAATATCATAAAAGGAAAGAAGAATTGAATGAGGCAACGTGGAATGATTTAAACTCAGAACAGTATTAACCTGAATTTTAAATCTTAAATTTTATGGCATGCAGCATGCTAGTTGCTATTAGAAACTGCCTTGTCTATTATTTCATATAGAGCAAGGATTCTTTTGGGAAAAGCAATGAGAGCAATTGTGACATTTATAGAAATGTTGGTTTCTGGCTATGACTTTGGAGTCTGACTGTGGCTTTCATGTCCTCAGCATTCTGATGAGATTTTATTCCAGACTGAGATACCTTTTGCCAGGAGCAATATATAAAAGTTGGGATGTATTAGACCCTGGAGCAAGGCAGAAATTTAAGATTCTCCTTATAAAATTATGAGAGATGTTGCTGTGTCAGTCATCAGAAAAGAAATTGAAGATGATTCTGAATATATATTTAATAGTCATCATAATAAACCTTAGAGAAGAGCATGATGAGACTGCTAATCTATATAAGAAAAATGCTTTCCAAACAAGGCAAATATACAAATGTACTAGAACAAACAGCTGTGGGAACATCTTGGCCCATTGAGAGCTTTTGGAATGTTCAGCAACAATAGATTGCAAGACAAATTGCATTAAGATATGCTGTAAGTATTTTAAATAGAGTGATGTATGCCTTTCTAACTGAAATCAAATGTCTTTTCCCTTATATAATGAAATGTTCACATTGAACCAGGACTTATATAATAACTTTGTACATGTAGTATTAGTTCTTGTCTCTTCCAATCTCTCACACATATTTTCTCTTTTTGGCTTTCTGCCTGTGAGTAACATCCTTCTATTGACTTCACTCTAAAAAGCAGTTAAACGTTTTGTGATTTAACTTTATTTAATCAGAAGAAAAATAGCATTAATATCAATCCACAGTGGATAGAGTGAAAGTAATAGATTTCCAGATTCTTTTTCAACTGTGCCTTAAATTAAGCCACTCTCAACCCCACCCAGTGAATCACATGTGATATATGGGTAACTGGAATAACACTTTTATTATGATGATGAAATGGAGTGTAGTTTATGAAATGTAATACTGAATTTTAAAAAATTAATAATCACAAAATATTTTATTTTTGTGAGCATGGAATGCACTTTTTCTATGCCAGTATAAGTTAACCTTACGTTAAAGTATACTTAGGTGTTAAAAACAGTCTGAACATGTTAGAAAATATCTGACATCTATTCAGGCTATTATACAAGACCAAGGAGAAGGCAAAGTTCATATAAAAGGGTTGCATCCAGAATGTAGTATAGATGGTCCTCATTGAGTGATTGCCTTGTTTAGTGGACGTTCACAGTTACAGAGATGATGAAAAAAGTAATTATGTCCATCCTTGCATTTTAAAACTTTGCAGGTTAAAAGATGAACTAAGGTCATAAGTACAGTTGCAATTGGTTTTCATACAGCTCTGGGTAATACCACTATTGCAAAAGCTTCATGCATCGCTAAATAAGTCCATAAACCATGTGGTGCTCAAATTAGAAATTAAGAGAAGCTGTTTAAAGATGTGTATTATACTGTGCCCTTTTATTATTTGCATGTACTTGTGCTGTTTTTTCTAAAATGCAAGGTTTTTTCCTAGAGTCCGAATCTTATCTGATCATTCTATAATTTTGCTCTGATAATGAACCATAGCTTTTTTTCACTAGAAATGCTGATGAAAGGCCTGGTTCTTGTAAGAGCCTTTTATTGCTCTGAATAGTGATTAGCTAGCTGTACCGAGAGCTGTCAGGGATGAAGCTTAATGCCTGCAGAGCATTCTGGAACACGCCAGTACTAGGAAACTCCTCCCAAACAGTGGAAGAAAAAAAGTATTCATTTTCTTCAGTTGAATAAAAGCAAAATTAAGATACATATTGGCCTGAAATATCTATTGATAAAAATTGATGAGATAATTTTGTACTGTCAGATGACTTGAGCACACACTTGTCTATATTGCTCTCTAAATGAATCAAGTGTTCCTTTAAAGGCAGGATTTTGCAGCAGAGTGCATCAAAAACACATGTCTAATAGGTGCATTCATTTTAATAGGCTCATTCATTGAGCTAGCCTGATTAATTAGTGCATGTCACCATCTGGTATTTACTGAGACCATTCATTTTTAGAATACTGAAATTGCAGGGGATATTGCACACCAATTAAGTTCCTTTTAACTGGATTGTGTTAGTATACAGTATTGATATAGGAGGTTTTCTTTGTGCTGCAACCAGCACGCCTCTGAAGGAACCTGTCAGCCTGAAATTTAGAACAGAGAACTAATCCCTTAAAATGCATAGTGGATAGAAGGAGGCACTGTATATATTGTCTCTTGGACAAATGGACTATTCCAAGAGAACCAAACATAAGAAATCGTATAGATACATACTGCCAAGCCTTTCTTGCTAGGTTTTCCTTGATGTTATGATCATCAAACGAGTAGCCTGATATTCTTTGCTTTGTCGTCATCTGTAACATAAAACAAGTCTCAGCCAGCCTTTCCCTGCACATTTGTTGTAAGGCAATGTGTTATAGGTACAATGGACGACATTCAAAATAACTTTGGGGAACATTGCAGTGAGACACTATAAAAGATCAAAGGGAATTATTAAAATTAAGGATAGCTTTTTTTTTGTTCTTGCATAACCTTTAGATTATAACATCAGTGGGTTTCAGAGTAATATTGCAACTGTCATACTACTCTCCGGACCTGGGTTTCAAGTGCTTGGTAATTGGCAATTGCATTTACAACTGTTGCAGCATCCTGCTGTCACATGATTGCATTTTGTGACTTTTTTGTTGTTTTCCAGCAAAAAGCGCCCATTGTTAAGCTTATAACCACACCATTCACTTAACAACCACATGATTTGCTTAATCATAACATCATAAAAACAGTTATAGAATTGAGTCCAGTCACATGATGACTCAACTTGCAATCAAAATTCCGGACTCAGTTGTGATTGTAACTCAAGAACTACCTATATCACTCTTTAAACAAAGGCAGAAATTCATTAAGCAAAATTTTTAAAGATTACAAGATGCCCTCCAATGGAATATTATGCAAAGCTCTTTTAGTTATGTTACAGCTCCACCTGGTGTTCAGTAAAAATGCTTGCCTGTCTTTCTGTAATTAACTTGACATGTAATGTTTACACAAACTTATAGATCATTATTCTTGTTGACTATGATGATCATGAGATGAAAATTTACCCTTGTACTTTGAAAACATAACTGGCTACCTATAAAAAACATTTAGCTGTTTTATCTCACAACATCATTATGGAATAGATTAAGCTTAAATGTAGTTTCTATTTTGTCAGTAAAAAGATCAACTAATGAAGTTGAGAAGATCAGCTCCTTGAGTGGTAGTCTGTACATTCTCTTTTCACTGATTTTTAATATCTTTCTTTTACTTTCCTAGGATGAACCAGATTTGATTATGCAAGCAAGACAGCATTAAATAATAAGGAATGGTCTTACCACGCACTGAACAATCTTTAACCTCAGAAAATGTCTGCTTGCAATGCCTTCACTGAACATGTGTGGAAACCTGGTGAATGTAAAAATTGCTTCAAGCCAAAAAACTTGCATCAGCCGCCTCCAGGCCCTGAAAAAGCTCCAGTCTCAAATTCAAATATAAAAACCAATGCAATTCACAGCAACCAGCATAATAAGAATACAGGAAATTTTCGGCCACCTGTGGCAAAGAAACCCACCATCGCTGTGAAACCCACCATGGTGACAATAGATGGACAGGGTATGTGTGGTGAAATCGCCTCACAAGATCTTTGTGAGAACAAACCAGCTCTTGTAGGTTGGAATCAAAATATAACTGTTTTGAAGAAAAAGCCACTGAATAATAACAATAATAATGAAGAAGAGGAAGAAGAAGAGGTTGAAAATTACAGCCATATTCATAGCTCTTTTGGAAATAACGACGATACAGATAAAGTTCCAAGCAACAATAATGGACTCACTGATGTATTGAAGGAAATTGCCGGCTTAGATGATTCAACTTTCCTAACAAGAAATGAAATTAATTCAAGAGAAGTATTCTTGGGACGAATAAACACTTGTTATAAGAAGTCATTAGAAAGAAAGATCCCTCCAAGTTGCCTGATGGGTGGAACAAAGTCACAAAATAAGCATGTCGTATTGAGTGGAACCACTGCTGTAATAAGCAGTGAAGGTGGCCGTTTCTGCTACCCTGAATTCTCCAGCGGAGATGAAAGTGAGGATGACCTGTTTTTTGGCAGCATCCATGATGATCATGAGAGCTGGGATGAAAGTGATGAAGAGTTGCTAGCAATGGAAATTCGCATGAGGGGACAGCCACGTTTTGCTAACTTTAGGGCGAACACGCTGTCACCTGTTCGATTTTGTGTTGACAAGAAATGGAATACAGTGCCTTTAAGACATAAGTCTCTTCAGAGATTTTGTGCAGTAGACTACGATGACAGCTATGATGAAATTTTGAATGGCTACGGAGATGACCCTGTAATTCTTTTTGGACCGGAAGGCGTGCAGAGCATGGTTTCATCCGATTCTATGTCCCCCGATTCTTCTCTGACTGAAGAATCTCATTCCGGAACGACCAGCAGTTCTTCCCAAAAGCTTTGCAATGGTAGAGTGTCTCCTAACAGTCCTAAAGGTAGCAGATTAATGGAAGGAAGAGGTGATAACAGGTTTTCTGATGACCACCAAGTTAAAATTTCAGTTAAAAACACTCAAAACGCTACCCAGATTGTAGAGACCCACAAAGCTGTGCTTGCCGTTAGGCTAGAAGAAAAAGATAGCAAGATTGCTATCCCCAGTGATAATCAAGAATGGAAAAGTTCCTTAAATATGCCAGTTCAGACAACTACAAATTTGGTCCCCATGGAAGAACAAGCAAAGCCTTACAGAGTAGTAAATATGGAACAACCAGTGTGCAAACCTTATACGATAGTGGATGTATCAGCAGCCATGACGCATGAAAGTATAGAGAATCGGGCAAAAAAACTGGATACCAGATACATTCGATCTAACCCAAATTCACCAGATGCCCTCAGTACAAATGCTATGCCTCATTCTGTGTCATGTGGGCAGGTAACTCCTAATCTTAAAAAATCCAACACTGCCAGATACCAGGAAGTTTGGACTTCCAGTACAAGTCCACGACAAAAAATCCCCAAAGTGGAATTAACTGCCAATGTTCCAGGGCCTTCTGTTCCTGTAAGGAGAAATATCCATAAATCTGCTCCCACCTCGCCTACATCAACACATATTTCTACAAAAACAATCCCGGTCAAGTCTCCTAACTTGTCCGAAATAAAATTCAACAGCTATAATAATGCCGGCATGCCCCCCTTCCCGATTATTATTCATGATGAGCCAACTTATGCCAGATGCTCCAAGAATGCCATCAAAGTTCCTATTGTAATAAATCCCAATGCATATGACAACTTGGCCATCTATAAAAGCTTTTTAGGCACTAATGGAGATCTTTCCTTTAAAGATAAAACCACCAGTATCATCAGCCATACGTATGAAGAAATAGAAACAGGAAGCGCCGTATCTGAAAATATACCTAATAGGTCTGCAGAATTACCCCAAGCGAAAGGTTCAGGCAATAACCCTGAGAGGAGACTGGGCTCTGTAGCTCAGAAGGTTCAGGAATTCAATAGCTGCCTTGGAAAAGGTCAGACTTCACCCAAAATGTCTTGCCGTGGCTCCCCAACAAAAATACAAAGAAGTTTTCAGGATTCTTTAGCTGAAGTAGACGATAATCAGGAAATATCTAATGACGGTCGGGAAAATGCCTGTGCAGTCCTGTCACAGATTGTAGCATCAATCCAACCTCCACAGTCTCCCCCGGAAGCCCCACAGGCTGGCCCTAAGTCTTGCAGCGTTGATGAACTCTACTCTCTGCCTCCTGATGCAGACCCAGACAAGAGCACCCCAGTGCGACCAAAATCACTTTTTTCAATGCAACCTCATCCTAATGCTGAGGGAATCAAATCCACAGAGGTTACGTCTAAGGAAATCCTTTCCAGATCCCCAATCGTGCCGCCTTCAAACCCCATGGCAACTTCTCCAAGTCCCAAAACTGAACAGGCTCCCCCTTTCCCACCTCCCCGGTCCACCTCTTCACCTTATCATGCCAGCAAAGTGTTGCAAAAACATTTTGGCAATTGGAGCAAACCCCTGGGCCCAGCTAGATCCACTGAGGCTGAATCCGTTTTGCATTCGGAAGGGAGGCGAGCAGTTGATGCCAAACCAAAGCGATGGATATCCTTTAAGAGCTTCTTTCGCCGCAGAAAGACCGAAGAAGAAGAGGACAGAGAAAGAGAGAAAGGGAAACTTGTAGGTCTAGATGGAACTGTCATTCATATGCTTCCGCCACCTCCTGCCGAACGTCACAATTGGTTCAGTGAACCCAGAACAGATTCCAGTGAGAAACAGTCCGTTGTTTTTATGTTTAAATGTGATCAGGCAAAGTTGGAAACAAAAACCAATCAAACCAAAACGGAAGTGGAACCCACCATTGATGTTATGACAGCAGAGAGGGGAGAGACTGAAAATCATCCAGAGACACCAGAAGAAAACTTACAGAGTCACCCCTCTTCACCTCAACTTCCAAAGGAAATTATCAGGTAAAATTTAAATCACTAATTGGCCACTGTATTTTTTTTTCTCTAGATACAAGCAGAAGATTATGCCATTCCTCAATTGGGAAAAATAAGTTTGATGGACTTTAAAGAGTAAAACAATTATTGTGGGACGAGCTTTCATATATTAGGATATTTTATCTACTCGTTCACTCACCACCACCACCACCCAAAAAGCAACAACAACCCATGCAATATAATATGCAATGATACGCTTCTGCTTCCGTGACCCACACTTTTTGTAAATAGCTGGTGTTTTGTCTCAGTTTATTTCCCCTAATAGAAACAAATCAATTTAGGTGGCTAAATGCAGATCAGAAAGACAATTGACCAAAGATAGGGCTATTTCCAATAAGGACGTTTGGAAATAGAGGAGAGAAAAGGAGATTAACTTCAAAATCTGTAGTTTAGCTATGTTACTTTACTATAAATATGGATGATGTTTCTGGCCTACATGCAGATGTTAAAACAGAAGTCTAGAATTTCAAAATACTGGCTTGCTTTTTAAAATTTGCTTTCTGCATCCTTTACACATCCTTCTCAATTAAATTAGGAGTGCATTTCATATATTCATTGATGGCTGATCTACCTGTAAATGCTGCTTCATTTAAAATATATTTTATAGACAAATTTCTCAAGGCTAGAAATATTAGATTGCCATTTAATGAAGTGGAGCCTTCATGTGTCTACATACAGATTTATTGCTTGTTATCCTCAGCATTATGAGTAGACAGTGTAATGCTTTCTGAGAATGAAGACTTGACAGAACGCGTACTTTATTTTTTATATCTTCCTGAACATTCCCACTTTGTTTTAAATGCTGCAAACAGCTAATATCTTAAGAGGAATGAGGAAAAACATAGATAACTAGGATTATATGTATATACAGCCCCCGTGACATATCTTTATAGGGTAAAGCATTGTTTCCCTATGGTTTAATGTTGCAATTGCACAAGAGGCAAAGACAAAAAGGCATTAATTAATGCAAATTAAAGCTGATACCTAGCAGCATCCCAGGTAGCTAACCTTTACAGGTAATCTTTTTTTTTCTGTTTCTCAAGCGGCATTAATCAACATTCATTCATTCTAATACATCAGTGACACCCAATCTTTATACGTGGCTGGCTGGATTTTGAATCACTCAGATAATCTGTTGGTACTTTTCAATACATTTATCAAAGATCTAGAAGAGCATCTGAAATAGATACATGATTTTGCTTGGAGGATGGCAGGATTGGTTCTGTTTTGAAGCTACAGAGTAGTAATTGCTAAGCATTCTGCCTAGCCAAGAAACCTAGATGTCTGCTACACAAAATCTGTGCATTGCAGTTAATTCCAGGAGGGGGGGAAACCAGTCTGGCTAAGGGCAAAAGATAAATTGCAGTTTTCCAGTTCACCGTTATCTGATTTGTGTTAGGCTCTGAGGAGGGGAATGTTGGTTTATGGTAACAAGTAGGTCATATGTTGATGTGGGTCATAAGATGTAATAAACGTGACTTCATTGGTCTAGTAGAAATGGAATACCTATATTGTCAAAAAAATAATTGAGTTTTTTTGAACAGACGTGTTCATTGTAATGGTGACCCAAGAAGAGAAGAATTCTAGAAGTGTATTGAGTTAGTGAGGAGAGTCATATGTAACGTATTCTTTTTAACTGGAAAATAATCAAAATATTGTTCCCAGTAACAACTTTATCTGTGTGGTTGCTAGGAGTTGAACGCATAATCAGTTATCACCTAGAAGTTTCCCTGCATTAAAGGGAATATAAAGGAACTCCTGATGCTTCTTGAGCCCCGTTTCTTAATTTCTTAATTGCTGTGCCTAATGCCAGTTGAAAGATATATATATATGACTTTTCAAATCTCTGAATCTTTCTGTTGTTTATACTTAGTACTTACTGTGTTGTTTGTGAATTTAGTACATATGATTTCTTGAAATCTCTGTGCCAAATCATTTGGAGCATGGCATTTTCAGATAGGGCCTGAAAGAAAGAAGAATTGGAAAGAAAGAAATGAGTTTGCTTGCTGTTCCTTTACAGGCACCTAGATTTCCATCAGGACACTTAGTCTTGTGCTGTTCCTAAGGAGATAGTGTGATTTTGTTCTCTCTGACCATCTCGTCTCTCCACTTTCTATCACTGTTTTCTCTTTCATTCCATTACTTCTCTTTCCAAAGAATTACTGCTATAAAAAAAAAGACTGCGCAAATCTTGAGCTACTTGGTATAGTACCTAAAAAATTGAATGAGATTTAACTTCATCCCCGAAATGCTGATGCAAACACAAGCTCAAACTAATAGATTTGAATTTTATTCCAAAAGCTGATACTGTAAAGACTAAGCTCCAAATGAATCTATAACTACCCAAATATCCTTTATTTTACCTTTGGCATAACAGACGTCACTTCACTTGAATTCTCATAAATTCTAAGAGTGCTTTGCATAAAACTGGCACTATTCTGGTTATGGTACCTCTGCATCCAGCAACAATTAAGGTAAAAATAAATGTTTTGTGATTTTCAGCTCTTGTAAATCAGCCCTTTGTCTACAGTTTCCTAGTTTACTTCTTAAATCAGCCCACATCTTTCCTCAGTCAGGTTGGTTTGCAAACAGGCTTCCGTTCACACAGTATTGGACTTCCTCCAAGAGGGACTGGACATGGGCCTCACCCCTAGTACTATGCACAGACAGGTAGCGGCCCTGGCCACGGTAGTAGCTGGCAGTGGACAAGACTCTCTTGCCCAGCACCCCCTTATACGTAGATTCCTACGGGGGGTAGCGAACCTTCGTCCACCAGTGGTGCACCATTATCCCTCTTGGGATCTACCCAAGGTTCTGCAGGCCCTGACTATCGAGCCCTTTGAGCCAATCAGGACGGCTGCTCTCCGTCACTTGACTCTAAAAGTGGCGTTCCTGATCGCAGTTACTTCAGCCAGGCACATTTCTGAACTGGCAGCCCTTTCCATCAGGGAGGACCTCTGCCAGTTTCACCCTGATAGGGTCATCCTAAGACTAGATCCTTCGTTTGTACCGAAGGTCAACACGTGGTTCCATCCGGCCCAAGAGATAGTGTTGCCCAACTTTTGTCCTCCGCCTTCCCATGACCTGGAACACAAGTGGCACACGCTGGATGTAAGGAGGGCCCTCCGAGTTTACATCAAGAGAAAGGCCTTCTCTCAGCGATCAGAGGCATTGTTTGTATCCTTCCAGCCAGCCTCCTT
>JANHGD010003999.1:33779-45692 GCA_027560375.1 Imantodes cenchoa | reverse complement strand
CTGAGAGGCTGGGAAACGGCGTTCCAAGCGCGCCGTTTCCCTGCCTCGTTGCATTCCAAGCTCTCGGAGGCTTGGAATGGAGGCGGCTCTGCTGCTGCTGCCTCCTTTTCGAGCCTCCTAGAGTTTGGAGCACTCCTGGCAGCCCCCCCTTCCCCCCCGAAATTATTTGGGGGGGCTTATTTTGGGGGGGGTGCTTATAATAAGGCATGTCCCGATAAGGCCTGTTGGGCTTATTATCGGGACATGCCTTAATTAGGGGGAAACATGGTATGATGAAATTATCAGTTTCGGAGTGGGGTAAAATACTGCGTAGTTTCATTTTGAATGTCTGTATCATCTATGTCTATATCTCCATATTGAAGAAAGCGCAATGATATTAATAAAGGCATTGCCTATTGTGAAATTTGGATTTTCTTTTTTTCCTTGAGTGTGTAATAATGTACAGCTAATTCTCCAAAGGTGGAGCCAAAAGATATAATGTGATTATTGCTTAAGTCAAAGGCATTTTTTGACTACAAATAAAATCTACTCAGGGGACAGATGTGCCAATTTTATATCAGAAAATTAATTGGTAAATAAAAAATAGATCAGTCTAGTCAGAACTTTTTAATGAGTTGGAGAAAGTCACACCTTGGAGAGAGAAGAGAGAAAAATGATAAGAAAATGGTCCAAATGGGTTGGAATGATTCAATAGTGAATCTCATATTCAGCATGTAAATTAATGTGTCTTTTTATTTCCAACTATCTTCCATGATTGATTAGACAGTGATTCAATACATAAATGGTTTCATTACATAATTTGCCTTATTTAGCTGGAAAAAAACTTAAAACAGCAATCGTTATTTTGAGCAGTGGAAATCTAAATGGCTACTAGAGGGCAGCAGAGAAATAAAGAAATATCTCTGCTTTGATATAGTGATCAGTTAGAGTTTTGCAACCCAGAAGTAAGAGCTCCAATAGAGGTCCATTATCAGTTCATCCTAGATAGTACTTTTCTCCACCCTGGGAGAAGCCATCATTCAGGAATGGGTTTGACCTTGTCCTGACCAATGAAGGACTGAGTCTGCACAAATTAAAACTGGGCACCTCCTCTTAATTACCCAGATCTGACTCGGTCCTCCATTGGACAGGTTCGTGGCTCCAAAACCTTCCTGTGCTTTTTTCTAACAATCTTGTCTCTAGTCAGATTTTACTGTTTTTTTACCTTGCAATTCTGTCACTGTTCTTTATTAACTTTCGGTTATTGTGGCCTGATCACACTGTACTGTTGCTATTTTCCCGCGTTTCTGTCACCTCAGCTTGCTCGGTAGGCCTCCGCTGTCTTCGCTGATTGGGCAGCGGGGAAGGCACGCACGCGGCTCGGAACCACTTCCTAGAGCCGCGGCCCCGATGTGCTGTCTGGGACTTTGAAGTTCGCTCTTGTTGGTGAATTTTTTTGAATTTTTTGCTCGTACACCGCCAGCTGTCATTGCTGACTGGGCGGCAGAGAAGACGCATGTGGCTTGGATTCCTTTCCAGAAGCTGCGATCTCGCTTGCCATCGGAGCTCCTTTTATCCTTGCCGACGCTCTCCAATTCTTCTGCTCGCACGCTGCCGACTGTCAAAGATCTCTAGCCGCTGGAGTTCATGCCCGTGGCTCGGAGATAAGCCTCCTAGAGCTGTGGCTGCTGCTTGCTTGAGGCCCGCCTCTGCTTGGCGCAGAGTTTTCTCGCGCCCCCCATAAACAGGTCCCTAGGCCACGCTGAGCGCTAGAGGGATCTCACGCTCGGCGTTGGGGCCTTTTAGATTCCAGCAGCATGCCTGGGTGCGCCCGTGTGGCTGCTTGCCCTCACATCCTGCCTCGGGTCTTTGACCACGCTGGAGTTCGCTCACGTGGTTCAACAAGCTCCTCCCTAGCCAACCAGCACCAGCTCGTCCCTGGCCTCATTGCTTTTCCTCTGAGTGACCATTTTGTGGCGTCGGCCATTTTGGAACACATGGCTTTCACCAGGAACAAGGCCTCAGGCAAGAGACTGGGGAGGAGGGGGACTCCAGGGGCCACAGTGGAGGTGAGGTTTCTTCCCCCAGGCACTCTCAGACTGACCCGCAGCAGAGGGCTCTGCAGCCTGGTAACCAGCCATTACCACCATCTGCAGCAGCATCAATTGGCACCGCCAATACCATCTCGCTGGATGATCCGGAGCTGTTCCGGCACTCCGTCAATCCCTGGGGCCCATGTCCTCCTACAGAGACTGTACCCTCTCAGCCTTTGGTGGCCCCGCCTCCTTCGGAACCTCTGGCGGTTCAATCTGCTCCTCTGCCCTTGCCTTGAGTGCAGGGTTTCCCTCTCAGATGAGAGGAGGGCCAGCATCAGGGCTCTGGTGCATCAGGTGCTTCGAAGAACCAAGGGTCCAGGTTGCCACCCTTTCCTCCCTGTTAGGTAAGATGGTATCTTGTTTTAACATCGTTCCCTGGGCCCACCTGCACTCTTGAGTACTATAATGGTTCCTCTTACCCTTTCAGAGATCCAGTCTCAGTTCATCCCTGACCAGAGTCCTGATAACTTCGGAAGTCAGGCGCTCCCTGTCGTGGTGGATGTCAGAGGCCTTGTTCGAGGGGTGCCTGTTCCAGGAACCGGACAGGCTGATCGTGATGATGGATGCCAGCCTATCTGGCTGGGGAGCCCATGTTCAGAGTCCTATGCTCAGGGTCATTGGTCTTGTTTGGAATCCTCCACTTCGATCAATTGGCTGGAGCTGCGTGCAGTGTTCCTGGCCCTCAAAGCCTTCCGCTCCATGGTGGCTGGCCGTCACATCCTAATTCTGACAGACAATACCACTGTGAAGGCCCACATCAACCGGCAAGGGGGCACCAAATCACAGGCGTTGATGGAGGAGGCGCTCAGAATTGGACTCTGATCAGAGAAGATCCTGCTATCCATCTCGTCAGACCACATCTCTGGGGTCAACAATACACAGGCAGATTGGCTCAGCCAGTCCCAGGCAGATCCATCGGAATGGCGACTCCATCCAGACATCTTCCGCCAACTGACGAGGCGCTTCGGACAACCACGAGTGGACTTGTTTGCAACCCCTCTCAACACCCAGCTGCCCCGCTTCTTTTCCCGGTTCCCATCACTGGGGGCAGAGGAGGTGGATGCCCTTCGGGCCCAGTGGCCCATGGGCCTCTTATACGCATTTCCTCCACTACTGGTGATACCACAGGTCATCCAGAGGATCCTTCAGTTCCAGGCGGAGGTTATTCTACTGGTGCCTCATTGGCCCAGGAGGGCCTGGTTTGCCGATCTCCACTCCCTGCCTATCTCTCCACCGTGGCGTATCCCACTGATCGAAGGGGTGCTCAGCCAGGGTCAGTTGGTTCATCCGGACCCCCAGTGGTACCAACTGACCGTCTGGCACTTGACCAGCAGGCGCTGAGGGACCAGGACTTCGATGACAATGTCATTTTGGTGATGCAGGCAGTACGGGGTCCGTCGACTCAATGGATCTACGCGGCCACCTGGAAGGCCTTTTGTTCATGGTGTTCCGCTGAAGGTCTTGACCCCACTTGCATAGCGCTTGCCAAGGTTCTCCGTTTCCTTCGCAGAGGGCCCACCATGGGGCTGTCGCCCAACACCTTACGGAGACAAGTGGCAGCACTTTCCTCGGTGTTGTCTTGCCCTCAGACTCCATCTGTTGGTCAGCTGCTGGCTATCAAACATTTCCTCCTGGGGGTGACCAACATCAGTCTTCGGTGGTACATCATTACCCTACCTGGGACTTGACCCGGGTGTTGCAGTCCCTCACGGGTCCTCCGTACGAGCCGTTGACCATGGTTCCACTTCACTGGTTATCTTACAAAGTGGCCTGTCTCTTGGTGATCACATCGGCTAGACATATCTCCGAACTATCGGCGTTATCCATCCACAAGGATTTGTGCATTTTTCATATGGACAAGGTAGTTCTTCGCCTTGATCCGTCCTTTCTCCCAAAAGTTAATTCGATTTTTCACCGTTCCCAGGAACCTGTGTTGCCAATTTTCTTTGCCAGCCCGTTAGATGCGACTCAACATCTTTGGCACACCCTGGACATTCGACATGTGCTCCGCATCTACCTCGATCGCACGAAGGAAGCCCGACGTATGGAGGCGATATTGGTGGCCTTCTCCCCTGGCTCTCTAGGTCGGAAGGTGTCAGCCACCACCATTGGCAGTGGATTAGGGCCACTATCTCTAAAGCCTATGAGTTGTCTTCCCTGCCGATGCCACCTGGCATCTCCATGCACTCCACCCGGAGTGCATCTACCTCCGCCGCTTGGGCGACACGGGCTTCGTTGTTGGAGATCTGCAAAGCGGCAACATGGACTTCCTCTTCACCATTTATCTATCATTACAGGGTGGATGACTTTGCCGCGATGGACGCGGAATTTGGGCACCGGGTTCTGCAACATGTTGTTGATTCTGTCCCTTAGCCTGCTTGTTTACGGCAGTAGTTGTTTCCTGTGTTGTTCCCACCCGGGGGACTTCAGGGCTTTGGTAAGTCCCATTCCTGAATGATGGCTCCTCCCATGGTGGAGAAGGGGTATTGTACTTACCGTGATACGCCTCTACTCAGCAGGAGGAGCCATCATTCAGTCCCTCCCCTTATGGTCATTCGTTTCTTTGGCTATTTGCATTCTGTTGTCATTAAACTGGTTTTCTTTATTTCATCCTCCTTGTGTAATTGTCTTTCTTTTTCTTGAGCCGGGAAGGGTTCTACCTTGTTAACTTTCTCTGGGAGCCACGATGAGTCTGCTTGTCGTTCTCCTCAGATCTGGGTAATTAAGAGGAGGTGCCCAGTTTTAATTTGTGCAGACTTGGTCCTTCATTAGTCAGGACAAGGTCAAACCCATTCCTGAATGATGGCTCCTCCTGCTGAGAAGAGGCGTATCACGGTAAGTACAACGCCCCTTCTCTTCCTCATTAAGCAAAATGCTTTCAAAGCCTCAAAATGCAAGTTTTTTCCTTCTTTACACTCAAAACCTGCAGAAACTGTTTCCCAGCTTGTATCAAGACTATTTAACACTAACAAAACTTTTTGGGACTCAGGGAAATTTACCCCACGTTCCTCCAATTCTAAGAATAAAGTCTGCATATTCAATAAATGCTGCTCCACAGATTCACTGGGGTGCAAACAGGCTCTAAACAGCTTTCTTGATAATTGCACAATACTGCATGCAGACACATTCACATGCACAGCCTTTAGTTTCAGCCAGATTTCTTTTGTAGATTTTAAATTTGCTACATTCAAAAATTGTTCATCTCCCAAGCTTAGGATAATATAAGCCATTGCTCTATCATAAGCCTTCTGATCAGCAGCTCCAAGCACTCCCTGTGGGGGATTTCCCACAATTTCCCATAGCTCATTTGCTTTCAGAAAACATTCCATTTTTGCAGCCCAAATTAAATAATTTTTCTGTCCCAACTTGGGCACTGAGCTGTCCTTAAATTCAACAGTAGCCATCCTGCTTTTCTCTACTTTCTAAACACAAGTAATTTCTTCCAGCTTTAAATTACATGCAATCTTCTTGCTAGCTTCTGGGCTGTTCTGTTCTGGGCCCATAACCTATTGCAGATTTTCATCAGAGGCTTCACACAGTTGACTGCATTTAGCTGATTCAAATAACTTCTTTATTAATAGAAAAAACATATTACAATACCACATGTTGATTGTTCTTTACAGCAAGCTTCTTGTGGATACCAGCACTCATAATGGAGACTTAACACAAAACTGGCTGAAACCATGCCCTTCTTCTTTCTCAATTCTTTGCACATGCTCAGTCAGACTTTACTCCAATTGGCTGACCAAGTTACTATGCAGATTTATTTGCTGACCTTGTTCTCATTAGCTCTTCCAGTTCAGGAATAAATCTCAATATAACCTGTTCATGTAGACTAGTAATTTGTTTACATAGAGGACAATATCCAAATTTGAAAAGAGTACTGCAAAAGACAGCTGCAAAACTGGTATTGCACTGAACTAGGCTGATCATTTTGAAATGAAATAAAATCACAATCTCAAGCACCTGAATGTATTATTGCTATTTTTGGTTTAGTTATATGATTTGTGGGACGTTAGGCGCATGGGCTCACTCTACCTTTGTCCTCTGTACTCCCTCTCAGTCTCCCCCACTTACAACCAGCAGCTCCTCCCTGCAGCCTCTGAGAAGTTAAAATGCCTGAAGTTAAAATCACTGAACAACTAATGTAGTTTTATCTTCTTGTAGTTCTTGAAATCCGTGTCACAGAATTTAATGTTTCAAAAGTATCCATTTCATTTTAGCCATTTTTGACATAAGATTGCTAGATTTAAAAATTCTGAGTGTTTAAACATTTCATGTAAAAGTCTTTTTATAATGCTACTCTCAAGTATTGTACATTAGGCTTGTCAAATTTCTTGTCTCTGATCAGATTGCATTATATTAACAGAATAGATGTCAGTAATAATTATACCTTTATAGCAAAAAAAAGAGTAAGTAATCCATGAGAAATGGGGTGGGGAAGGAGTAAGTGGAATCTGAGATGCTAGCAAAGCAGGCCCAGTCTGTGGAGACCCAGTAGATGGGGTGGGGGAAGCAATTGTGGGGACCCCAGAGGAGCATGAGGTATCTCAATGGATTGGGGGAGGACTTGGATGATCTGCTCCAACCCTAGGCCCCACATGCTGTTCCCCAGCCTGAAATACCTCATGTGCATTTAAAAACCTACGCATTTGATTAACAAATGAATTGGGGAAAGCAAAAAGTGATCACATTCATTTAACATGATTCAATCAAATGAACCCCCAGGTTACAAATGTATGGCAGGCTCTATTACAGTGATGGCTAACCTTTTTTGGACCAAGTGCCCAAAGCGTGCCCAAACCCACATATGGGCCCCGTTCATGTGCCCCCCCCTGCATGTGTGTGTGTGGCCCTCTTGTGCCCTCCTGCATGTGTACACGGCCCCCGTGCATGCATGTGCACCCACCACATGCACCCTGCCCCATGCATGTGCATGCCCCAACATGCGGCCCACCCCACGCATGCACACATGGCCCCATGCATGCGCAGCAGAGACTTGAAGAATAGCTGGATGGTGTGAGATACACGTGCATGCATGGCAGAGCTGAACTGGGGTGATGGCTCACGTGCCCACAGAGAGGGCGCTACATGCCACCTCTGGCATGCATGCCATAGGTGTGCCATCATGGCTCTAATACATTTGTAAGTGGAGGATTACCTGTATAATGAGAGTGAGGGAAGGGAAGTCCTGCCATAGCACCACATGAGTCCCATGTCACACCCACCCTAGCCACGTCCATCCAGTCACATAACCACCCAGCCACGCCCACTCAGCCAATCACTAGGGCAGAGAACCGTTTGTTTAAAAATTTGCAGCCCACCACTGATCAGCACAATGAATGCAATCCCTGCTGGAGGAAGGGCACAAAGCAAAATCAGATAAAGTTTAAAAATGACAACAAAAAGCATGAAATTCTTTTTTAAATTCATATATTTGAGCATCTGGGGGGAAGAAGCACTGTTTTCTCTTTCCAACTCAGAGCAATTTCTGATGAAAAACATTGAAATGAGCAAACTTTTGGTGCCGATCCACCCTGTGATAGACCTGGGAAGCTGTAGAACATGCACTGCTTATCACAGGCAGGCAACTACAGCTTTCATGACTTCCTGTGTGCGGACAAACATGCCACAAAGCAGGCAAAACCTGAGAGGCAGCTGGATCTTTGTACTGCCTGTCTGATTAGCATTTTCTATTGTGGCTTTCCCCTCCCTGATTTCAGCCTAGCAGGCTCTGGAAGCAAAGAAGGGAAGATTAAAAGCATGACTCGGCAAGCTGGCTTCGTGTTGCTTCCTGCTGCAGGAGAAGGCATTGTGATTGAATCAGCACTGATAGTGCCTCAGGATCCTGTGAACTTCAGCACTTTTGTCTTTTTATTTCACTGTGCTCTTGTTTTGGGAAGGAAGGGGGATGGAGAGAGAGAATAGAGTGGTGGTTGGATGCTTTGGAATGACTTGCTAACAGAATCCCCAGAGAACACAACTATGCTCATTTGGTAAGAGTAAGCTAGTTGCTTGCTACATAACAATATTTTATTTTGTTGCATGCCTTGAATAAAAAATCAGATAAAAATAGTTGGAAGTAGAGGTCATCAGCAGAATAAGCATGCTCACAAGAGCCATTGGGGCAACTGGAGAAAAGAAGACACCAGCTCAAGGCTGGTCATATAGCAAGGCTCACTTGGTAGACAATAATGTTTCTTCCCCCCCAATTTTGAAAAAGGTTGTCAGAATCTGGCACAGATCCCAACACTGCCAACATTCCTTGGGAAGCCCTATCACAAGAGTTTTAAATCCCTCATTTAATTTATAGAAGGGAAAGTGATGTTCAGCAACTTTCATTTTCATACATAATACAGATAGTTCTTGACAGATAGTTATGAACTCAATTGAGCCCAATATTTCTGTTGCAAAGTGATAAGTGAGTTTTGCCCCATTTTATGATTTGTCTTGGTACATTTGCTAAGTAAATCACTGTAGTTAAGTTAATAACACAGTTGTTAAGTAAATCTGGCTTCCCCGTTGATTTTGTTTGTCATAAGGTTGCAAAAGGGGATCACCTGACCCCAGGATGCTGCAACTGTCATAAATATTAATCAGTTGTCAAGCATCCAAATGCAAATCACATGACCATGGGGTCATAATTGTGAAGAATGGCCACAAGTCACTGTTTTCAGTGTTGTAACTTTGAATGGTCTTTAAACAAACTCTTATAAGTCAAGGACCTTTTTTACCTGCAGTAAAAACATTTACAGTGAAGAAGGTCAAGAACAGCATTTTGAACTGGCCCCATGATATGCATATTAGCCATTTATTTAGAAAATGTATGTGCCACCCCTCTCTTAGTTGCTCTCAGCAGTCCAAGAAAAGTAAGTTAATAAAAAAGCCTTTTAAAAATATAGAAAGCACTAAAAGTAAAGCAGATGTGCTTATTTTTAAATCATTAAAGAGTAACAAGGAGCAATTTGCATGATATCGTGGGCCTATTTAGTAAAAAAACAAAACAAAACACCAGAATTCACCATTGATGTCAAACACATCTGACCCACTGATGGCATGAGAGTATGGATGAACAATATGAGAGATGGTTGACCTGCAAAAGGTAATGCTTTATATAGCATCACAAATCCCTTGAATGGGGTTTGGAAGACAATAGGCAACCAGTGAGAATTTTCAACGAAGGGGTAATGCCCTGACTCTACAAGGCACGAGTTACATTTGGGCTAACTGCAATTTCTGAAATCTCTTCAGGGGCCATCCCATCAAGAGACTATTACAATTGTCATGATGGAACTGATTACTGCATAGATTTTTTTAAAGTTAATTAATTATCTGACTGTGTGGTTTCCAGCAAGTGAGTCATTGAAATTATTTTTTTCCTGATAAACTAACCTGGATTATTAGCCTTCTGACACTATATTACATCCCTCCCCCCATCTATAAACCTGATTCTTAAGGAAAAATGCAGTCCCATGCAGGACAGACTTATCTCTTGGATCTTTCAGTCTCTCAAATCAGTAACTGTTTTGCCTTATCCATGCTTATTTTCAGCTGGTTCTTCCACATCAAGTGCTTAATAGCCTGGGCTTTGGAGACATCCAGTCCCAAATTCACATACAAGAAATATAGTTGAATATCATCAGCATACTGATGACAACTAGTTCCAAATTGCAAAGGAGTTTTCTTGGTAGTTACATAGCAATATTAATATGGAATACAAAATAGCGCCATGTAAGATAATTCTCAGAGTTGAACACAAATTTCCCCAGTTTTTAGCTCTGTTAGCAATATACTAGCTTTTGGGGAGGATCATTAAGGCCATTTCTGAGTGTGCAACAGATCCATTGGAATAGATTCACCAAGAAAATCTCCACTGCAGCTGCTATCATCACTCAAGAGTATATACAGGTAGTCTTCAACTTACTACAGTTTATTTTATGACTATTTAAAGTTACAAGAGCACTGAAAAAAATAACTTATGACTATTTTTCACAGTTATGACCATTGTAGCATCCCCATAATCATATGATCAACATTCAGATGCTTGGCAACTGGTTCATATTTATGATTGTTGCTGTGCTCCAATTTTCGGACAAGCAAAGTCAATGGGGAAACCAGATTCACTTAACAATTGGGTTACTAACTTATCAACTATAGAGATTCACTAAACAACTGTGGCAAGAAAGGTCATAAAATGGGGCAAAACTCTCAACAAATGTCTCACTTAACAACAGAAATTTTGGGCTCCATTGTGATAATAAGACAAGCACTACATCTAATTGGCTTTTTTCCCCCTCCATGACGTTTTTAAAATATACAATAAAGAATATATAATCAGTTTTTTAAAATTAGTATTTGCTTCTTAGCCCTGCAGACTCTTATTGCTGATCTATGCTGTTGTTTGATGTATATATTAATAGCATTAGAATGCTAACCAGGCCTAGCTACTGAAAATTCAACTAAGCTTACCATATTTTTCAGACTATAAGACACACCAAACTATAAGATGAACCTAAATTTACAAGAGGAAAACAAGAAAAAAAATAGTTTTTGGCCTCCATGCATTGTGTTTTCACCCTCCTCGGCCCCTAGAAGCACTCTGCAGTGCTGTGCACAGCCCATTTTCACCAAAATAGGGCCCATTTTTGGCAAAACCGTGCTTGTTTTTGGCCTGTAGAGTCTGGGGCCTGGGAGGGTGAAAACGTGATGCATGGAGGGCTTGGGAGCATAAAAACAGGCACGTTTTTGGGGGAAACAGGGCATGCAGAGCACTGCATAGTGCTTCTGGGGGCCGGGGAGGGTGAAAACACGAAGTGCAGAGGGTTCAAGAGGCCAAAAACACCTGTATTTGGTCTATAAGATACACATAAATTTTCATCCACTTTTAGGGGAGGGGAAGGTGTATCTTATACTCTGAAAAATATGGTAATTAGCAACCTACTAAACTACAATTTGAGTATCTTTCTGTGTGAACAATTTTTACAACATTTGAAAAAAAAAATCACTATTGCATTTGTCCTAAGCCTAAACTAAGCTCACAACACTCATATATGTCGACTAGGGCTGTCAAACTCACAGCCCACAGGCCAGATGCATCATGGGCTGGCCACACCCACACCTGGTTTAGTGAAAGGGGAAAAAGTCATGATATGTCATGTGATGCCACTGTGACGACACGAGTTTGACACCCCTGATGTAGGCCATCTGAAGAGGAGTAAATAATCTTTCAGCATCCGAGGCTATACTTTGCGTGGGTAGTGATGTACTACAACAGGCAATGTGGTAAAGTACCTACATCATTGAAGTGAATAAGACAATGATTTCTGAAGGATAAAGTTTGAGAACTTGTAGAGGTGTGTTAAATTTAAATCATGTATGCTCAATTGTAGGACTGGCATGTATTACACATAGAATTGGATAGATTCATCCGGATCAAACTCTATTCTGAGTTCCTTACCAACTCCTCTCACTCTTGATCATAGGCCATGCTGAATATGACTATAGTCCAATACATCTGGATAGCACTATGCTGTTGGCAGCTGAATGCAGTACATTTATGTTTATTACAAGATTGCTTTACCTTTCAACATCATCATACAAAAATATAATTCTAGTATTCAAGGGCTGATGAAGGGAGAAAAGAAGTGGAAGAAAAATGAACCTAAGGAGACCATGGGTTGGGAAGGACATTTGTAGGAAAAGGCTTCTACTTTAGATCATTAGATATTGGCCGTCAAGTTATTATGCCTCCACAATTTATGTTTTTTTATTTATTTATTTATTTATTTATTTATTTATTTATTTATTTATTTATTTATTTATTTATTTATTTATTTAT
>JANHGD010003998.1:5526-19001 GCA_027560375.1 Imantodes cenchoa | reverse complement strand
GCTGGAAAGCACTATGAAGTGGTATATAAGTCTAAGTGCTATTGCTGTTGCTATTAATATGCATGTGATTTGATTATTATATACAAGCTGCGGAAGATTTGTAGTCTTTGACTTACAAACTATTTCAAACATGTTCATGCCCAGAAGACCTGAGAGTTTAGATACTAGGGAGTCAAAGAAAAGCCAATTGGAGTCATAAACTCTATAGAAAATTAACAGAATAACAGAGTTGTAAGGGACCTTGGAGGTCTTCTAGTCCAACCCCCTGCTCAGGCAGGAAACCCTATACCAGGAGTGTCCACCCCAGCTCTGTGAAGGGGAAAAACATCATGAAACATCCCGAGTTTGACATCCATGCCCTATACCATTTCAGACAAATAGTTCTCCAATCTCTTCTTTAAAACGTCTGGTATTGGAGCATTCACACTTTCTGGAGGCAAGTTGTTCCACTGATTAATTGTTCTAACTGTCAGGAAATTACTCTTTAGTTCTAGGTTGCTTCTCTCCTTGATTAGTTTCCATCCATTGTTTCTTGTCCTGCCTTCAAGTGCTTTCGAGAAGAGATTGACTCCCCCTTCTTTGTGGCAACCCCTGGGATATAGGAATACTGCTGTCATGTCAATTAGCTATGAGCTCTCAGTTGTTATCTTTGTATTCTTAAATGATTTTTTTAAATGTTATAAATGCTTTTATTACTAAAATGCACATGGTCACAAATGTCAGTTTTTAATTAAAAGAGTGGAACTTAAAAAAAAAACTTTAACAAGTTTTTTTAACAAGTTTTAGAAGGGTTGCTTAGATGTCACTTTGACTTTGTGATATTTTTAATCATTGACAATGATTCAGGTTGAAGACTACTTTTTTGCCTTAGATAACACATATTGTTTTATGCCATATATAATCTGTGGATGCTATAGGTGTATTTTTAAATTACTGTATACAGAATATATATTTAGGAATCTTGGATTGTATCAAAGTTGCAAGATGCATAATTTAAAAGATGTACAGTTCCAAATACAATATCAATATTTTATTTGTTGGCTATGGATAACAGTAATAAATTAATGTTCAGCAACAGGAAGGAATTCTTGGTGAAAAGAAAGCGAAGTCTGTTATTATGACAATAATTCTAAAGGAATAATGCAATCATCCTTGTTATATCCAGACTATCATTAAGTATATTTGTACCCGGACTATCATTAAGTTGTACCTTATGATTCTTGACAAACATATCTTTTTTTTAATGTACACTGAGAGCATATGCACCAAGACAAATTCCTTGTGTGTCCAATCACACTTGACGAATAAAAATTCTATTCTATTCTATTCTATTCTATATGAAGTTATTGATAGCAATCAAGAGGGCCATGAAGGAAGAACTGATTTGCAAAAGTTCTAAAAACATTAGTAGAAAAAGACTGCAAAAATTTTATTTAACCACAATCATACATTTTTCTCCTATATAATCTATAATTTAGAACTACAATCTTTAAAAAAAAACTTTACTAAAATTATGCCAAACTAAAAGAAAGATTAATGAAACTTTACTGTCACACTAATCTCTAGAATAAAATAATAATAATTCCCTACCTTCCCTTTTATGTTTGGTTATTACAGTATTTAAATACACTTATTTAAGGAAAGGAAAAGGTCCTTTCCAAGAGAAGCAGAAATGTTTTTTTAAAAATGGCATTGAGCAAAGCTGCTGATCTTTCAAAGTCTTTGATCACTACTTAAAGATCTTGAAGCCATTTTGTTCACTTTTAGAATAAATTGTGAGGGTTTATAAAGAAAATCAAATGGAGACCCAGCACAGGTTTGCCACTGACCCTTTAATTAGAGCAGCAGGGATGGAAGTAAATAAACCCTGGCATCTTCTTTTATGACCTTCGATTTCTGACAGGGACAAGCTGTACTAGAGAAACCTTTTAATAACCATGTTCCTTGCCAGGAGAAGGGAAAATGTTTGATCTTTCCTCCACAAGATGATAGTGGTGAGGCCAGGTGCTGCTGACATAGCAAAACAACAACCCACAATGTTAAAGAAAAAC
Source organism: Imantodes cenchoa (assembly GCA_027560375.1). NCBI lineage: Eukaryota > Metazoa > Chordata > Lepidosauria > Squamata > Dipsadidae > Imantodes > Imantodes cenchoa. The sequence goes on along the minus strand of JANHGD010003998.1, from coordinate 16,950 downwards.
GTTTATTTCTATCTACATCTTTCAGATTAGCCAAAAGCCCTTGATGGAGTCAGTATCCTTTAAGGAATAAATCTATTTATTTAGCTATCAACCCACCATGTAGTCATCAAGAGTTGAGGTTTCCTTTTATGATTTAGCATTACTTATACAAGCTCAAGTAGGCAATTGCTTTACACAATTAATGAATTCATTCACAATAGGTTAACAAAAACAGTGAAAATGTTAACGTATTCAACCACCTTTCTTCATGACTTTCTTCCTTAACTCAATGCCCAAGACTTACGTAGGAATACTAGGCAAAGCAGCCTTTTCCAAACCAAGTCTCCTTCAAATGTGTATTGCAAATCCCAGGATTCTCAGCCAGCATAGCCATGCTGAGAATTCTGAAAATTAAAATTCATAACCCAGAGGCAACTCAAATTGGGCAAGTCTGAAAAGGAGAGTGTCTTGGAGAGTAAAAAGCTGAAAGAGATGGATAGGGTGAGGTTGGAGAAGAAACAACCAATCCTCTCTTCATTGACAATTGAAGAGAAGTCCTATTCCACTTATTTCCAGTCTTTCCAAATAATTCCATAAATAATCATTTTAAAGATGTGGTAACAAGCTGGTTCTGCAAACCGAGCCTTTAAAAGTTCAGTGGATATCTCTGTACAAACTATAATGTTGACTTCATTCCTATACTTTCAGAGGCCAGCACGAAAGTCTTAGAATCCCACAGATGGTTGTTTTGCAATTTTCATTACATATATCCAGTAAAAATGGCAGGAACAACAACTGGGGTCCAAGCTAAAGAAATGGAAAATTAATAAGTCTGTAATAGACACAAATCAAACTTAAAAAGGAAGGCACCTTAGAGCTATAATAGCTCTCTTAGAAAGTTGGCATACTTCCAAATATGTTTGCATATACAGTGCCAGCACAGCCTATATGTTCAGGCCTGTCAGATCTAGTCCTGTTTTACCTCTGGCATCATTCTAGTTTTATGCTTTCTCTTGTATCTAAGGACTAGATAGGTGAAATTTCATTGCCATTTATTTGCTGTTACCCCTGACCTTTGTGAACAGAAGTCTGTTGTTAGAACACAGAAGAGTTGTACAGCTCATAAATCCAGTGGCTCTGAAGGAATCCTTGTCAAGGTTAATGACCTGTTTCATAGGAAGGGACCACAAAGCTTTCAAACCCGCCTCATGGGACACATAATCTGAGAGTTATCCCTGATTATTTCTGCATTATAATTTCAGACAGAATTGACTCCCCTAACTTAATAGTAGTAGCCCCAAATTGGGTTTCTTTTCCTTGCTAATATCATTAGACAACCGATGATCTATTCATTGACTGATAATTGAAGGGAAGCCCTATCCCACTTATTTCCAGCCCTTCCAAATGACTCCATAAATAACCTTGTTTAAGATGTGGTGATATGCTAGCTATTTAAATTGACTTCCCTACGATGGGAAGTTTTGTTAAAATGTATTAGGGGATTTCAAAACTCGAGGATGAGGCACATGCTATGCATTCAGAAAATCCCAAGTCTACCCCACAGCACTTTCAGACTACGAGAGATTTTTCTCAGAAGCTTTTAGAGAACTTCTGCCAGTCAGCGCAAATTAGACTGAGCCAGATGGACTGATACTCTAAGAATTTTCCAGAATATATTCAAGCAACATGAGGGCAGTTCGAAGTTGAAACAAAATAAGGGAAGTGTGTATATCTTGTATATATGGAAGCCACATGATATTAGCTGGTGAAAATGTATGTCTTTCTTGACTCATCTGAGTTCATTATTAATAGTATGTAGATAACTGTTTTATTGGTAGCCTCCATATTTTTATTAACTTATCTTGCCAAAACTCCATCATAAACTTGAATCCTTTCACATATATCTGTTTGCAAATTCAACATTCTTTTGGCAAATTCTTTGGAAAACAGAAATTTAAAGATGCAGTTAACATGTAGATTTAGAAAGTCTTTAATTTATGGGTTGAGAGGTTTAGCTGCCTCACCAATTAAGATTCAGTAATACTTTTGCTTGTAAAAGAGACACCTCATAAGGAAAGGACTGCTTCAATTTAATATGCATGCAGTAATTACCTATTTTGGGGGGGGGGTGACATTTAATAGACTGAAGTTCATTGGGGATCGTTTTATCCTTTTGTGAGTTTCCTGCTGGGAAAGGACATGCATTTAACATTTAGGAACCTGACAAAAAAAGGAGAAAATTATACCTCTTGGCTATTCCTTTTTGATCTTGCCTGTTCTGCCAAGGTGAAAATGTAAGGTGTGATTCATACCAAAGACTGTAGTACATTTGAATTTTTTGTTTCATTGGATTTGACTGATCCAATATGTTTTGATTTTGTAGAGATCAGGTTTGTCTTTCTAAAGTTCTAATCAAAGTCAAACTATTTAACACCACAGACAATGCTGCTACCCTTCAAAAAGACCTTGACTATGTATCAGAATGGTCACACAAGTGGTAACTTCAAATCTCAACCAACAAATGCTGTCTTACACATTGGCAAAAAGAATCAGAACACAAAATACAAACTTGGAGGAAATGACCTTGTAGACAACCCTCACTCTGTCAAAGACCTTGGAGTACTCATATCTCACAACCTAAGTGCAAAAGCCCACTGTAACAACATTGCCAAAAAGGCACTAAAGACACAAGATCTAATCTTGTGTAGCTTCTTCTCTGGCAATATTATACTGCTAACTAGAGCATACAAAACATATGTTAGACCAATTATTGAATACAGCTCATTTGTCTGGAACCCGCACTGCATATTGGACATTAATACAACCGAGAGAGTCCAAAAATATTTCACGAGAAGAGTCCTCCACTCTTCTGCTCGCAACAGAATACCTTATGCCACCAGACTTGAAATCTTGGGATTAGACAACTTGGAACTACGTAGCCTTCAAACCGATCTAAATGTAGTCCATAAAATCATCTGCCACAATGTCCTACCTGTCAATGACTACTTCAGCTTCAACCACAACAATACATGAGCACACAATATATACACACTTAATGTAAACCACTGCAAACTCGACTGCAGAAAATACTACGTCACCTTCGGCACGACCTAAGCATAGCTCATAAAACCAGCCTGAAGATGGTGAGTGTCACCTCGTCGAAACATCGCCAAGATACTCTTAATTTTACATGGCAAAAGACCCAAATACACCAAGACCTACATACCTATACCCATGAACATCTACAAAAACATACACACACACACACACACACACACACACACACTCTTTTAAAAAAAATCAGGGTGGCCATGTTAGTGGACAGAGTGCACATCTGCCTTAAGACCATCTGGCTGGAGAAGGCTGCAAGCCTGCCTGCCTGCCTGCTGCCTTCTTTCCTTCTTCCAGTTTTACAGTTCTGATAAAATTCTCTATATCTGTCAGTATTCTCTGACTGGCATTTCTTTCTCAAAAGATAAAAAACTAGACAACATCTTTAATATAAAAGCAATTCCAACAGTAACACAAACAAGGGAAGAGCAAGAAAGGAGATGGAAGCAGACCAGTAATAACCATTACCAAGCTTTTATTATAAATGTTAGGTTGAGTTCCTTTGCTCACTGAGGGAAGGTTTTGCTGAAGATAAACCCTGCCTAAATTTAGTGGAAAAAGAATGTAGCGAACTGTTCAAGAGAGATTCTTCTTTTGGAGGAAACAAAATGGCTATTTTAAGGTCACATCATTTCAACCAGTCAAAACATGTTAAATTAGCATTTTTATCATCAGGCAGATGCTGACTCACGAAGTACAGCAATATATACAATTCCTAACCGAAGTTCTAATAAATCCCATCTGGTTCTGCTATGATGTCAGCAATTTCCTTGATGTGAAATATCTAAAGGTTATTGCTCTTCTCGCTCTTAGTAATATTATTCTCTAAAGCTTTCACTTTTCTGCTCAGCAGCAATTTTGCTTTAACAAGGGTCTCGGTGCTTCTCCTGTTTCAGGGAGAACTGTCCCTTTGCAAGTAAAGTGTATAAGGAACTGCAGGGGACACAAATTTGCCAGCTCAACTAAAGTTTCAGTTTCTGAGAATTTTTCATAGCTTTAAGTGGAAAATTACAGAAGATCCTAAGGAAATGTTGTCAACATTCTCTAGCCTCCATTCCCACATCAGTTCTGCAGCAGTGCTGCCACCAGTGGCCTTCTGAATGTCTCTACCAAATTTCCCGGGAATGGGTTTAATGTCACTTCAGAGGTGGGTTATTCCTGGTTCGCACTGGTTCTATAGAACTGGTAGCAAATTGCTGGTGATGTCACAAAACTGTCGGTGCCAGTCTATAGATGCCATCATCTTTTTTTTTTAAATCTGTTTTTTTTTTCCTTCTGCGCATGCACAGAAGCTGAGTTTCTGGCACTGCACATGTGTCACCATCTTGTTTTCAGCTTTTTGGGGGGAGATTTTTTGGGGATTTTTTGGCACTCCGCATGACGGACACCCATGAGGTGCAGCCACATGGTGCGGGAGAAAGCGAACCAGTGGCAAGATAAGTTAGAACCCACCCCTGACCCACTTCATATGATCTTCTTCTTCAGTCTCAATATTATATTTTATTTATTTTTATTTTATTTTATTTATTTATTTTTATTTATCAAACATGTACAAGATAGTAGGTATTGGTATAACCCTAAACAATAACAAAGTAGGTACAGGTAAAATAGGCAGTAGGACAGGGACGGTAGACACAGACCTCTTAGGAATGGGGTGAGGTCGACTGTAGATAGTCTAAAGTTAAAGTTTTTGGGGTTTGGGGAAGAAACCACAGAGTCAGGTAATGCATTCCAGGCATTGATCACACTGTTGCTGAAGTCGTATTTTCTGCAGTCGAGTTTGGAATTGTTTACATTAAGTTTGAATCGATTGTGTGCTCGTGTATTGTTGCAGTTGAAACTGAAGAAATCAGTGTCCAGGTAGGACATTGTGGTAGATGATTTTATGAACTACATTTAGATCAGATTTAGATGAGCCGTGATGGCGCTGTGGTTAGAATGCAGTACTGCAGGCTACTTCTGCTGACTGCCGGCTGCCTACAATTTGGCAGTTTGAATCTCACCAGGCTCAAGATTGACTCAGCCTTCCATCCCAAGGTCTGTAAAATGACCCAGATTGTTAGGAGCAATGTTGACTCTGTAAACCACTTAGAGAGGGATATAAAGCACTGTGAAGTGATATATAAGTCTAAGTGCTATTGCTATTATGGTTTGTCATACAACCAGCCAGATGTTCAGACTGAATTTGACATTTGACACCCTCATACAGTGTCTATTTTGTATTCTCACCACTTCTTGCTTGCAGGCAAATGGTATTGATTGCAGAATTTCCAGTGGCACCATTGTTGCCATTGTGGCATGTTTGTCATGCCATTGTTTGTAGTCAGTTTGTGCATTCTTACAGCAGCTAACAAAGTGGTCCGCTGTTTCTTCAGCTTCTTGGCAGAGGTGGTATTTGCTGTTGGTTGCTATCTTCTCCATTCTGACTTTGTACGCATTTGTTCTTAAGACTTAATCTAGTGCAACCAAAATTAGCCCCATTATCTCTTTCTCCAACTTTCCTGCTCTTGGCCATTGTCAAGTCTTATCATTATCAGTTTTGCCTGCTAGTTGTTGTTATTTTTTTTACATACTGGCCATATAATACTTTGCCTTGCCATGACACTTTTCTATGCTTCATTTTTTCTTTATTATTATTATATGACCACTCAGCTTCCAAAATGCAGCATTCTCTCTTCCGTTAATCCAATAAATATTGTCACACTGTGTACAGAGCCCCATTTTGGAACTTTATATATAACCATGCAAATAAATCAGCGTTTTTACTAGTAGCTAGGTGAGCTTGAATTCCATAGTTAAGACTCAAGAGGCAATACATCTAGTTGGGGCTTTGATGGACAGTGCAAAAGGAGAGAAAGAACAATGTTAATCACAACTTGTCAGTGTGAAAACATGATAATGATATTCTAGTGATGAAAAACTTTACACCGCCTTCCCCAAAATAAAAGCCTTATGTATTTGAGTACAGTGAATATCCATCTTCTAAGGTGTCACATGAAAATATAAAAATCAACACGTTCTGATTTATTCCTGCTACCACCTTGCACTTGAAGCTCTACAAAATGACATCAATACCACACATACACTAAATGGCATTTGCACCCTGAACTTTATGAACTAAATTACGCTGCCTCCTTCTCCAGCTGCCACAAGCTTCCAGTCCAAAGGAGGTGTGAAGTTCACAATCCACCCTCCTTCCCATCTGCTCTAGGTCACAAGAACTTTGGAAAGCAGCCATTTACAAGCTCAGGCCCTGATACAAAAAACTATGAACTTTGACAAAATTGCTTAGACAAAGGCACATAGTAAAAACTATGGAACAGTTGCTAGCTTACCTGACTTTTGTTTGCTTGCAAAGATCAGAGCTTAAATGCTTACAAGAAAGATGGAGAAGAACAATCTATTTGTCTCCCTTGCCCTTATAATCTGCAGACAATGTATGGTTTTGCAGTAAGAAATTTATCTGTGCACCAGCATGCCAATGAAAGAGGTGAATTTCAGAACACTGACATCATGGCTGAAGAATGACATTGAATCCTTCAAGTTGGAGCATTTCCCATCCAGGTTGTTCTCGCTTAACGAGTGGTCACTTAGCAACCATTCCAAGTTGTGACAGACCTTCCAGAACTGTTACAACACAGTTCTGGAGTTCCGGCAGCCACACAATTCCCCCACAGTCATATGATTACATTTTGGTTGCTTGGCAAATGACTTGCATTTTCAACTGTTTGCAATATCTCAAGGACACACCGCCACAATTTTTGGTGAGGTTTGTTGTTGTTGTTGTTGTTGTTGGTTTCCAGTATTTGCTTCTGGTTTCCAGCCCATTGAAGAAATGGGTTCACTTAACAGCTGCTGCAATAAAAAGATAATAAAATTGGGCACGTTCACATGGTGACTTGCTTCATGACTGCCATGACATACAACTGTGGATCCAGGTACAGTTACAGTTGTAAGTTGAGAACCTCCAGTATATATGCAAGACATTCCTTCATGGGAACTATATGGTCATGGTACTCATGCAGCTATTTTGGGCTTTTGTGCTCCAAAATCCTTTGATGCTTCAGAGCAGTGTTTCTCAACCTTGGCTGCTTTGTAATGTTTGGACTTTAACTCCCAGGACAGAGCTTAAAAGATGGTTAGGGAACTCTGGGATTTGAAGCCCAAATATGTTAAGGTTGCCAAGGTTGAGAAGCACTGATTTAGAGGAGTTATTTAAAAGGATGGTGGAGGGAGAGAAGAAGAGTTATTTTGAAGCAACGCAGCTGTTCTGCTTCAGCACAGTAAGCTTTTCTTTCTAGATTCTGAAGAAGAAAGAAGTGATTATTCTCATCGGGGCAAAGAAAGGATTTTCTTCCTTCCAAGCAGAGTAAACATCTCTGTCTTCTGGGCAATGCAAACTTGTTAGAAGGTAGATAGCATGTAGCTTAGAAAAGGAAAAGACTTCACTTGATTAGCTTGCCAGTATAACAAAAGGGCAATCCATTTTTTTTTCAGATTAGCCAATTCCCACACAGTCCTTGAATGAAATTCCTTGAGCTCATTTCACGATAAACTATCCAGCAATCCTCCTACTAATCTAAGACTGCAATTCTGCTAATTAAACTTCTTTCCCCAAACGTTTGGTCTAAGTCACTGAGGCAAACATTTCAAATATTAAACCATCTTTTGAAGCATGGGGTTTTAGTGAAGGCCCCCACCTCAAGGAGTCAAGTCCAAGGTTTTTACATTTTCATTTTCCTTTAAAATCAGTAATTGCAGCATTCCGTGGTCATTTCTTCCATGTTGGAACATGGCTGTGTCAACAGGCCTGGGACCAGGGAATAGCAATAGCAATAGCACTTAGACTTATATACCGCTTCATAGTGCTTTACAGCCCTCTCTAAGCGGTTTACAGAATCAGCATATTGCCCCCAACAATCTGGGTCTTCATTTTACCCACCTCAGAAGGATGGAGGGCTGAGTCAACCTTGAGCCTGGTGAGATTTGATCTGCTGAACTGCTGAACTAGCAGCTGTTGCAGTGGCCTGCAGTATTGCACTCTAACCACTGCGCCACTTCGGCTCTTGTAAAATGGGAACCTACAAGCATGAAGTTTCACACTTGATAATTGGTTGGTTCAGGTTTGGTATACAAGCAGTATAAATGAATTAAATGTCAGGGAAGATACATTTGTGCAGCATGCTTATGTTGAAAATTACTACGTACTCTTTCATGTAAGTAAATTTCAAATCCATATCAGTGTATGAGATATCTTCTTACATTTAGTCAAATCAGTGGCTTTTCTAAGCCTATATACTCAGTGATGCCCTGATCAACTCTCTCTGGGTATAAGAGGAAAACAGGTGAAATATTTCAAGGAACAAACAAACAAAGTACTCCTAAAATCTGGCCCTTGTTTTTCCAAATATTATTTTCAACCTTAGTTGGCAGATCCTATTAGTTGGCTTTTTAAAAATATACAGACTTAATTTCTGGTTAAAATTAGGCATTTTTCATATGTTAAGCAAGAAAAATGCTGCTTTTATTCTCCTATCTGTCTCTACTGATAAATAAGATCTACAGGGTTCGGTTTTGAACAAATATGAATCATGATTGTACAGGTGTCTCTAGTAGAATACGGGTACAGTTTTATTCCAGATGTTCCCCAACTATGACAGGGATTGAATTATGTGTGCACAGAGAATGGTGTAAGTTTCAATCTACCCTGCACAGATTTGTTTTCTGAACGACTGTAACCAGCACTAAACTAGGCTGTAGCAAACCATGAGAAAATGAGGAGAATTAATGAAAAGAGAACAGGTATACAAATGGTAATGGTAATGGTAATCCATAACCTGTTTCCTATTCTCCCAAAAAGAGTTCATGTACAACCCTCCGTATACATGTGTGAGAGCCAATTTGGTATAGTGGTTAAGGCATTGAATTAGAACTAGGAGACCATGAGTTCTAGTCCTGCTTTGGGCACAAAACCAGTTTGGTAATCTAGGACCAATCTGTCCCACTCAGCCCTGCCACCACTGAAAAAGCTTGCCAAGAAAATTGCAGGGACTTCTCTAGGCAGTCTCTGAGAATCAGACTGAATCACATCACACTCAGGTTGGAAGCACCCAGATGCTTCTGGGTTTAAAGGATTAGCCAGTGACATCACCGTTGCTCAGGGCACGTTAATGTTAATGTCCCCATTAATGTGGCCACCAAAGTGGTACTGATTTATCTACTCACGTTTGCACACTTTCAAACTTCTGGTTGACAGGAGATGGAGCAAATGATGGGAGCTCACCCAGTCACACAGCAGCACTCGGGTCTCAAACACAGGCCTACAAATTGTCAACCTAGTGTTCTAACTACATGAGCCACCACACTCCTCTATTGGACATGATTGAACAGAAGAAAAACAAAAACATACAGTTGTAAGCTGCCCAAAGTCATTTGGGAATCAGTTGTCCTATAAATTAAATAATTTCATAACTGGGCTGGCAGCAGATCTGAAATAATTTAACTTCATTATGATAGACTTTTAGATTGTCTCAAGATAACAGGCATGAAGCTTTCACAGAGGAGGTCCAGTGATGGATATCTTCAGGATTAATCTTTTTGTTGTTGTTGTTACATGAAAATCATTTCAGCAACCATTACACAGAGATAAAACAATGGAATTAGTTCATGATTGTATGGGGAATAATAAAGAATCTAATCAGTCACCATTAGAGGGAGGGGTAGATATGGCGGGAACAGAGGGCCATATCATGTAAAGGGCGCACGAGACCGCTGTTTACGAGCGGTAACGCGCGCCAACCCTCTAAGTTCTACCCGGATGCCAGGTGGTCAGGTATCCAGGCTGGATATCCAGGCTGGACTATTGTAATGCTTTTTACATGGGGCTCCCCCTGAGGTGCACCCGGAGACTCCAGCTAGTTCAGAATGCAGCCGCGTGGGTTCTAATGGGAGCACCTTGGGGCTCCCACGTAACACCACTCCTGCGCGAGCTGCACTGGCTGCCGATGGCCTTCCGGGTGCGCTTCAAGGTGTTAGTGATCACCTTTAAATCGCCCCATGGCATAGGACCTGGGTACATTCGGGACCGCCTTCCACCGACCATGACCTCCCTCCATCCGGTGCGCTCCCACAGAGTGGGTCTCCTCCGGGTGCCGTCGGCCAAAGAATGCCGGCAGGTGACCCCCAGGGGGAGAGCCTTCTCTGTGGGGGCCATAACATTATGGAATGACCTCCCCGTAGAACTCCGATTGCTATCTGACCTAAAGACCTTCCGCCGAGAATTGAAAACATGGCTATTCCGGCAGGCAGGTCTCTCCTAGTTTAAACTCATAGGGAAGGGGATTTTTAAGGGTAATTTTAACGGCCAATTCTTTATTTAATATATTTTTAAATTATTTATTATTTATTATTGTATGTGTTTTAATCTTGGCTCTGCACCGCCCTGAGTCCCAAGGGAGAAGGGCGGTATATAAATTTAATAAAATAAATAAATAAAATAAAATGAAGCCTAAGCATGTTTCTTTTTTGGCCTCCAAAAACAAATTCAGAATAGAAGACGCCCCCCACCCCAAAAAATAAAAATCAGCGAAGATTTTTGAGGAAGGCTGAAGTGGAGGGTAGGGATGGAATGTGATGACAGGAGGAGATTCCATTAAGTCCTATTCCAGTTCCAAAACACAGCAACGGGGAAGAGAGAGATCAGGGAGAGAATAGAAGTACTAATATTTCCACAAAGGAACCGGTAAGCAACATTAATCATTCCTACAATCCTAAACAGCTTGACACAATCTTTGGAAATCAAGACAGCCATCCTCCCATCCTAGTTCCCGGACACTGTGGATCATTGTCTAGAGATTTGCAAGACATAGTAGGGTGGAGCACATAGCTACCTTCAAGCTCAGAAATTCGTTTCTCTGTCAACGTCTCCATAACCTTCTGTTGGACCTTTATCTTCGCCACTTCAGCAATTTTCTCTGCTTCTGCAATTGAAAAGCATTCACAGTTCAGCACAAGAACCATGCAGGCTGTGACAACAAGTGTGCCAATGCCCCAAGTTTATTCAACTTTCCTGAAGCTCAAAAGAGACGATTTGTGGTCTGGTCCAAGCACAGTTAAATCCCTATGAGTCCAGGTGAGCAACGTATGGTACATCCTTGCTCTTCACTTACTTTCCTTCTCTTAAAGACTCCATTATAGCAAAGGTACACAAGCAAATGCATGAAACTAACCAAAGGTCGAAGTAGATCAACATTTTTTATTTAGAGCAGTGGTTCTCAACCTTTCTAATGCCGCGACCCCTTAATACAGTTCCTCATGTTGTGGTGACCCCCAACC